>JAANDG010000428.1:0-130261 GCA_036852015.1 Pelodera strongyloides | reverse complement strand
CGATGTAAACCGTACAAAATGTAAGTAGACGGCTCGCCGCACGGTACGGTTCGGCGTCGTTCCAAGCACGGCTAAATTCCGCTTACCACAAGCTGATGCACTAATCTAGCGCACAATAAGTCAATTATTGTTGGGCTTCCCCTGTGATATAGTCTTGAATACGCAAATTCTAATGCGACCGAACGGGGGGGGGCAACTCCCCCTGGAACAACGAATCGGTATAGAATACGACTTTGTCGCCTAAAATCTGTCACAGAATACTTCGCTTCGCCGAATCTGAGCCGAAGACTGACTCGTGAGATGGCAGTGAAATAGCTTTGTTAATCTCTATGCATTTGGTTGCTAGATCCCTGAAGGCTAGACCCCACAATTACAATACGTCTAGTATTGTGAAGGCCGATCTAAAAAAGCATGCATCTCCCCTTGTACGACGTTCACGTACTCTAGGATGAAACGCTGAATCTCTGAATCTAGATCTGTCAGCTGTGATACTTGGGATGAAATTGAGTGAATTAATTTCCTCGGGCAAGCTTACCTCATCAGACTCTAAAGGTACCCCATGGATATTTAAATATATACCAACTACATTAAATTGTGTTATATTTTTTCGGACCCCCGATAATTGAATAGGCCCACAACTCTTGTTCAATGAACTGTAGATGAAACCCTAATTTGATTGCACATTTTGGTTCCCAAAACCAACAGGGCATACGAATTACCGGCGACATATCCTACGTGTATATTACCGTATTACGTAAGTGCGGCAATTTATAAGCACACCACACCGGAAGGCGTTAACCGTTACCTCGCTACAATCAACGACGAGTACTGTTGATACCTACGCTGAAAGGCATCATTAATATGTTGAGAGTGGACGGTTAGCATAACTACCATACACCAGTGCACATGTCGCAAAGCGACTGAACCGGGAAGAAGGGCATACCCATTCACCCTTTCAATATGTTCTGAAGTTTCAAAATCTGAATGTGAGATTAACTTATAACCCTTTCGTTCACTCGGAAATGGCCAAAACATAAAACGCCCATGATACATGTTATTCAAATCCATCTAGTGGCCTCTGGGTATGGCCAGCCAGTCGGGTGAGGTTCGCGTGATTGCACTGTTTATGCCCAGCGAACGGGAGAAACCCTAGCATTTCTCGGTTTTTCATGCTCCCATCTGTGTTTTACACATAACTGCCGTTCGTTATAAGAATTCGATGATTTATTTACGTAATTCTTGTTGACAGCATTAGTGCATCCTTCCGGCGTAGTCAGTCGACGGACTGAAGAATTATGTGCAGCTTGAAGAACTTGGCCATTAGATTATACTACAAAACTTTGATCTCCGATCAGGACGGTTTGCTGGGTCCGTACAAAACCGCAGGTTCTCAGATTGGCAGACTTCCTGGAACTGGCTATGGTCCGATAGGGCCGTTAATTCTGATGACGATTAGCGAGACCGTTACAAAATTTACACCTTATTAGACCCCGGTCTCTCTGTGGTCGAGTGTCAGTGACCAGCGCCATTGAAGACAGAAGATACGCCGAGCCCGCTGTACGGTAGAGACAAGGAGAACCCCTACACTTCGTACTACTTACGCCGTAAACCAAGACAGATGTTCTGCTGTTCTTTCTGTGTGCAAAACGTGGTGCGGACAGGTTTCCTGCAGCTCTCCCTCTGGTGGTACCAATAATGGGCAGCGTGAGCGTGGGCCTCTTCAAGAACCACGTAACCATTTGTATGGTAATTTGGATATGCATCATGCACGAGGTCCTAGAAGAAGCTCATGAGCAGCCCTGAGGGAGCAATTACGATTTCGCACTCAAGCTGTTCGATTGTAACAGGGTAGTTACTCTAATACACAGGTGTCTGGTACGCTAGTGTACTCAGACAAGCAATGAAATTCTGGAATTTGGTATATATTGACTAAAATTCTCAGAAGGCAGTGAGCAATGGTTAATTACGAAATATCTATGAACCGCTTCTCCAGATTTGGGTTATTCCGCGAGCATGCCAGTGCGTGCGGTAATTACTCTGCATTGTATGGACTTTACCCTGCATAATTACCATTACTCAATTTGATATCGGATGTGGTTAAAATGTCTGGTCCAAAAGGCCCCAACCCATCGCAGTGGCAAGCGGCGAAGCGCCGCCTACTGCTGTTTAGGCGTCAAACAACGCCACAGAACATGGCGTGTCTGAAGTAGTGGCAATCACAACAAAACTGCGCTTGATACCCGAGGTCCAGTTTATTTTTGTCAAGTGATATCGGCATGAGCACAATCGTTCCTGAAGGGTTATTGGGTTATTTAGAAACACCTGAGCAAACTGAAGAAGCAAAACCCGCGGTATTGCATTATCTACATCGAATGTTTACATCGCTTACACCTGAATTGCAGACAACGAGTCTGTTGCCCACCAAACTGTCAGTATAAGTGATTTGTTAAGTTGCTACAGCAAACTTTGCACAACGCACTATATTCCGTGAAGTGTTGATACATATGCATAATACGTTAATTAACTACACTCGTAATCCCATCCCTTTTCGAGGTGTAGCAAGCACTTGGTGTCCGACATGTAACCTACGGGTCAAAATGTAACCTACGGGTCCTGGAAGCTATTTACGCCTAAGGATTAGCTTGGATATCAGGGAGATACTGAATATTATTAACCTGTGATTCCTGCTCATTTAACAATAGCGTTCAAGTTCCGGCTTGCTAATAGGCTATTATGAAAATCAGGTTGATAGTAATTTAGGCAAAGATACAAATCTTGTGCTCAGTTCAGATAGTTAAAGTGCGAACTTCCCGCTACAAGGGGACCACCCCCTCCCGATTTGAGATCGTTAAACAAGCAATCATGAATGGTGAATTAACGAATATAATATTTTATTATGCGAAATAATGGATATTATTGAAGTATAATATTTATTATATATAGTTAATTCAACATTCATGGGCCCACCCTCCCTCGGGGGTGAGTTTGCGGCTTGTGCGGAAGAGCGGAAGCGCATTCTACTAGAGCACACGATGGTTGTTGTTGTATTGACTGAGACTGGAGATTTGTATAACACTGTGTACAAGATTAGTGGGAACTTCTACTACTTTCCTACTCTATTCTCCGTTTCGCTCTCTCAACAAAACTGACTGAAAGGCGCAATTCGCGCCTTTTATAACAACTTTTCCCGCGCGAATACGCATCCATTTCAATTGTTGCAATTGCATCGAAGGCAATTGCCGCGTCTTTTGAACAATTACCGCGGACTGAAACATTTGCAATTGGAGTTTGTATCCTGCGCTTTAAATCGAGACGTGAGCCCTTTGAGGACAAATAAGCAATCATGAATGTTGAATTAACTATATATAATAAATATTATACTTCAATAATATCCATTATTTCGCATAATAAAATAGTATACTTGTTACATACATTACTGTATATTGTGCGATCTCTGTCATCTATGTCTACACCACTTACTTCAAAATCACGGTAGAAAGTATAAATAATAAAATAATAATATTAAGAAATAATAATAATAATATTAATAAATAATAATCAATAAAAATAATAATAATAATAATAATAATAATAATAATAATAATAATAATAATAATAATCTCTACCTCAATAGCATTTGTGAGTCTCACTTCACTGGCTGTCCTCACAAATGACGTAACTCTGCCTGGATACTTGGAAGATAAACGTCCAACACGACCGGCTCTGAATATCAATTACAATTGCTATACAATTAAAGATTTTATAACTTTGTTACAGTTTGCACTTACAGAACATTGAGCAGTCACACTCACAACACACAAACAAACAAACCTATGCAAAAAGTCCACAGTGTGTCGAGGCATGTCGTAGTTGATCACATGACGTAATTCCGGTAGGTCAACACCCCTAAACAAATCCACTCTCAAACAAACTTAAGAACATCAAAAATTTATTTACCCCCCGCCAACCCCCGCCCGACACGACTAAAATTGCTGCGACGCAGCTGACACTTCACCTTCACGGCCAGCATGCATGTACATAAACAAGAATAAGCAGAATAGAGCTTGAATTGAAGGCGCTTGCCAAAAGCACAAAACAAAGTTTAAAATTCTGTATATTCTTCTTAATTCTTACTTACCTTGATCCCATATCAGTGGCAACCAAAATCCGGGCCTTTCCATCAGATGCGCCAGTGGAGGAAAACAATGTAACAGGCAAATTCTTCTCTATCAACGTTCGATAGACAAACGAGGTCGTTTTTCTATCCTGAAATAGTTCAACCACTAAATAACGTATCTATAAAGCCAGGTATCGATACCGCACCGAAGTTCCGGGCATAAAACTCGGCGGGAAAAGATCAAAACAAACCATCATCCAAGATCCAAATGTATAGTGTTTACCAAAATTATATCTATTCCTGATATATTTCTGATTTATTTCTGGTATCGCGATGCCTAATATTCTAATCGCAACAGTGGTATTAGTACCAGCTCAAAACTACCATCGAAATTTATGGAATATGCTAATTTGGGTGGTGGTTCCGTTTCGTCGGTCAGGGGGTTAACGGAATTATGTACTCATTAGCGGAATGATGATGTTGATTTCTAGAAAGTATTCGACCTCAATTTCCAAATTTCCAAAAGTCAATACATGCATATATAACTTATACATACACACTTCTTGCAGCATAAGATTCACAATTCACACACTGTTCGGCTCAATCTCAAGTGCACCAATATTCGACGTCTTTGTTCTCGTTCTACGATTTATAAACATCATGAGTCTACACCTGCTAGTCTGCTTCTGATTACAAAAGAAATTCCGAAAATCGTGTGTTGTCTCCTCTTGTAGCAGCTATTTCCCAAAGACCATTATGCAAATTTCTTCTCGTCTAAGCACCTCTTGACACTTTCGGTTTCCGGTGCGGGGTCCTTACAGTGTCCTCTTCAGGAGAGCTTCTTACATAGAGAGACAGACCACGCCTAATCCCTTGAATAAACACCCGACTACGGTAGCCTCTAGCCTTATGACCGGATAAAAAGTGTGCATCAGGCTAGAACAAAGATTATCTGCTTGACGGTTTCATGCTTAACTAACATATGTATAATTTTCACTCTTCAGTAAAAGTACGGCATGATTTTTTTGTTTTGGTTTCTCAATTCGTCATGTACTAAACACTGACAATAATCATCATTCCCTAAACAAGTCTAATATTAATATTGCTAATAGTGTCAAGCTAACAATCATTTACAGATTATGATCTCAATACGAAGTGCGTTATCACCTCACTTAGGAGTATTGGCAGTAATGCTGGTTGGAGTGTCGGCTTATCGTAAGTATGTCCGCTTATAGTAGTGATTTTCAAATTCCCGTGTTACGTGTTACCTAAGATAATCCATTACCTGAGACTCTGACTGTCCACCATGAGACAGAGACAGGCGATATCTAGTTTTGAACATCGGTTCAGTTCAAACTTCACAACGAATCAAATATTTTCAAAAAAGTTCCATTCATGATTATGATTAATGTCATCCCCATCTCGTCTCTTGGTTCTTTATACAGTGCCTACTACTTTAGCGTACAATGGATATGGCTACAATTTCGGTCGGAATCCCTTTACACCTCTTTATCCCAACTATAACCTCAATCGATTCAGTAAGTTTATTTAAAAAAATATATACAATTCATAGTATTCCCCATATACCACTATCATATTAACGATGAGTTATGCATCATCTTCCATAGCAAGACAAGAAATGAAATTAAGTATATCATATCCCATAGTTATAGCTATACAAGTAGATCACATTGTCGATTGTCATAGTCATAGTAATACCTATATGTTATGTTATGTTATCCCAATATATGTTATGAAACGCTTAGGCACAGTCCTAAAATCCGAGTACAGTAAGAAGGTAATGTCCTTCTACACAATGCTAAAATAGTCAAAATCATCGTGAAATAAACAGCATAACCATTCCCGCATCATCACACTCCTATTATAACTGGTCTCGAGTAGTTCAAAGGATACCGATACGGCATTCGCATACAGTAACCGGAAACGGTACACGTATGGCATATATATCAGGCATAAATGCAAGCAAGTAGCAAGTACATTAGATAAGAAGGAGGAAGGAAATGAAGTTTCCATTAAACTGATTTAGATTTTAACGGCTACAGATGGGGTGGCGGGCCTCCGCTATCATATATTTACCCTCGAAGAGCCATGTGGTCGGGGAATTGGAATTACGGTAGGTGTAAAGTACCGTACCTGATAATGATAAAAACCAGCGACCAACCCAGAAAAATGAAAATGGAGCTAACACTAGGCCGGCCAACAGTGATCGAGTGATCGATAAAATTAGGTAGAATATAAGGCCCAAAAAAAAAAGAACGTTTCGCGACGCGAGTTTACTTAAAATTCCACAACCTTTTCTAAAAACTAAAAACTGACAATTTCAGGTCGGCATGATCACTTTTACCTAAATTCAATGCTTCGCGGGTTGTATATTGGTGCCACAGGTAAGCGCATGGTTTCAGTTTCAAGCGTTATGTACTTCATTTTCATTCCATGTAAAACTGTACTAAGGGTTACTGGACTGAGAATGAGAGATGGGAGCTGCAGTACATCTTTACACTTTACATCATTTCTATTCATGTTCAATGAACAACAAATATAAGTCAGTGATAATCTCACTCCTAGTCCTAGTTTTACACACGTTGCTCTCATATAAACTAATCAACTCAGTAGATCATAAGGTAAATGTAACGTCGGAAAATGTGTGTGTGTGTGTGTGTTTGTGTGTGTTTTTGTGTGTGTGTGTGTGTGTGTGTGTGTGTGTGTGTGTGTGTGTGTGTGTGTGTGTGTGTGTGGGTGTGTGTGTGTGTGTGGGGGGGGGGAACACAAAACTAGTTATAAAATCTACAGTAACCGCTGTAACCAAAGCCGGTTAATTTAAAACAGCGTGAGAATCCCACGCACAGCAAGCACCTATACTATATTAAATTTCAGTTATTTCAGTACCTTCACCAACTTTCCCTTGCTACGGCTGCAAGCCTCGAGTATTACCAGTCCAACCCGGCTACATGCCACAAACATACAATGGATACGGATATAATGGAGCTCCTTCAGCAATACCTAGTTACCCATACGCTTATCCACTTCACAGTGACAGTACGCAAACAATCGGTAAGTGGGTGTGCGTGCGTGCGTGCGTGCGTGTGTGTGTTGTACAGCTAAGTATTGCTAACATTAAATATAGTTAAATCTAGAAGTAGAGAATAAGCTACTAACTACGGTTTTCGACGAATTCTATCCGTAAGAAAGTCACAGGAGTGGGGAGTCCACTCAATCAATCATTGACAATAAATAACCGACAAATTCCTAAATTAGAATACAAAATTTAGGCTACGCCCCTCGCCAGCATCAAGCTCAAGCAGCTTACACGCAGGCAGCCTATCAAATTACCTCAAATACCGAATTCCCAATGGTTGTACTCCCGGCAACTAGTAAAGCGTCCAAGTCGAAACGCTGATCTGTCTATGATTAGATAATTAGAAGATGTCCGTTTTAGATAGTTAGAAATCAACATTCTAAGATGCTGAAATACTCAACAATTAGCCTGTGCTAAGGTACTCTGACTCGTACACCACATCACCTAAACTCTCAGTTTTCTAATCAGCAATCACCACATCACCATCATCAGCCCATTACCTACAAGCCTACAAATAATTTCCTAGCATTCATTCTGTAGCCTGCAGAAGGCCAATGTGTTAGATTCGTGTACAAACTTTTTATTTTTTTAAATCTTATCTAATTCTTAAGTAAGCGCGTTTTCACCTTGAAAGTCTTGGACTCTATCTTCCAAATATAAGTAAGCGCGTTGTAGCGTAGTGCAAAGTTTCATGCTGAGCGCATCTGTCTCTTGCATTTGCATTGTGTATACTCCGTTAGTTAGTCCCACACTTTTTCCCTCCAGTCCCTCCCTATATACTCTCCAGTGAAACAGTAATCTAGTCACATTGTCACATTCACCTATTCCCCAGTTCCTTTATTAATTCACAAATGGTACTCCGTTAGTACCATTTATACCACTATTACTTACTACCATTTATACCTACCATAAAGGAGTACCATTTATACCACTCCTTACTTTATTCATTTATAAATGGTACTCAGTCTCAGTCAGTTTTCCGTTTCCTAATCAGCAACCACCAGACTCTATTAATCAAAACTCATATTCAAAGTATAAACCATAAGCGAACGAAATGAATGCCGAGTGTGAAATTTTGTGAAATAAATCTAAAAAAAGTTCTTAAAGCGAACTACCAGCCGGTTTGTCAAACGCATCTCAAATATCAGCGATCTTATGCAGTTATGCTAAAAGGGGTCTATTGGGGTCTATTTTTTATTCAAATTTATGCTCATTTGCATATGAAGCATAGGAAAGCAGGGAGTACTCGATGCGTTTCAAAAACCGGCCGGTATTTCGCTTTAAGCTAATCCACCAAATGTTGTGCGTGTGCCTTATTGTAATAAATGTTCAAGTTTCAAGTGTTCAATATCTCTCAAATTCAAATAATGACACACGATAAAATGGGGGGGGGGGGGAACGAAGTTAAATCAGTTTGTGGTGCACACTTCACTTACAACCAATACAATGTGCATATAAAATATTAATATCAATATAAAAAACCAACCTTGCAAAATACCAGCGGGGACCGGGGACTTACGTATCACACACACAACAATGTGTAAATAAATATTAATATTGATTAATAGTAAAGTCACTAACCTTACAGAATACCATGGAAACATTATTCGGCCCTCTCCGTAAGTCTTCATCCACTATCATCATAAGACGGTTCATTTTGTCGACTTCACGCAAACGTAAAAACATCAGTTCGACGTTGTTCATCAAACGGTGTAGACCATCTGAAAGGAAATTTGAAAAAAAAATATTCATAATGTGATACTAAATAAATAAATATTAAAATGATAATTCATAAAGTGATATTACGCACGGTACAATCAGCCAGGGCCTGAGTGAAAGCACATGAATGCCCCCGGCGTGAACAATTAGAGGTGAAGGTGAAGAAAAAGCAAAAAGCCGATTGTCTAGCCCAGGGCATAAACCTCGCCGGTGAGTCCGGAGGTGGTTCGTGTAATTTTCTCTATTCGTGATACGTTTCTTGTAAATTTCTCGCACCACCTCCGGGCTTCCCATACCTTATATTCTAATTCCGGAGGTGGTTCAGCCATGAACCCTCTAAATTTATGCAATATTCTAATTCCGGTGGTGGTTCGCCGGTGAGCTAGTCAGCGGGCTTAGGCTATGGTCTAGCCTGTACATTTACTGTGTGTACGTTATAAAATTAAAGCTACTCCCCATACTAGCTCCTTACTTTGACTTTCAGTACCTGCACAATTTGTAGGAGACAAGGAGATACGGTACCTAGATACTGCCAATCCGCCACACGCAATATTATGAATACTGTACTGTGCATAACCAAGACAGCCAGGCAAGGTTCGCTTTAAATTAAAAAGTACTCGACGCACCTGATTTCACATAGGATAGGTATTCTCTATCCACAACGGCTTCCGCTAAACATTCCAATTCTTCTGGACAAGTCGCCGAACAAAAGATTATCCGCGCTCCTGAAACTACTTTATTAAAGCAAGCTAATGGCCGCTTTTTGAAAAGAATGATGACAGACAACTGCATTCCTACGAATGTACGCTAGGTGATTTCGAACTGAACTGAGAGCTCCATTTTTTATTCTAACCATACGCATTATATGGTGCATCCAATTACACATCGGTATTCCGTAAAATCCGTATCAAAACCAGATGTTAAGCAGTTAAATTGCTTTAAAACTATAGAGGTTTTTTGTACATTTCTTTTTAATTCTCAAAATACCGACAATGCAAGCCAATGTTTCAGATATTTTTGAAATACAGTATTTATTGTAATGCCTTAGTTTTAGCAGAGTATACCTTTTAGTTCAATATGTACATCGAATAGAACAAGGAAATGAAAGCATAGTTCCATTCGCACCTTATTTCATTGAAACTACAAAATCGGATTCACAAATTAAATTCACATTTCTTGCAACCACATAATTCCAACACTCTAAAGCTATCGTTTTTTTCACATTCAAGTTTCAATACCGCATTATACGCAGCTATACTAAAAACATAAAACATACCCTCTGCTTTGCAATCTGGATTCATGTTCGTCTCCGAGTGCGCGACCGGTACAATCGAAAAAATTTCCGTTAGAGAATCGGCAAACGATTCATCTAGAAGCATATCGGCCTCATCCATAACGATCTGAAAGCGGTCTCACAATCAGATACAGTTATTATATTTTTCAATTTTCAGACGTATTCAGGTCTCAGCAATTTTTAGTCAAATAATGTCGCCTTGCGTTCACAGAATAATTGTTTAACGATTTAGGCAGCGTTTAGATTTAGGCAACACTTCAAATTTCGACATTTTCTGATTACGACCACACACGTTTGTCCCTTTGGCTATTTTATTTTTATACACATCATATCCCTCTTTTAACTTGACCTAGTCATTCAAATTCAAACAAGCATGCAAATAAACATATTTCTCAATACCCACATAAAGCTCAATTGCTCAATCCACGACGCGAACCGAGCAAATTAAATTAAAAAAGTTAAAAAGTTGACATACACATACATTCTTTACTTCTTCAGGCTTCTCCAATGCTTTGAGCCATTCTTCACATAGACCTGGCGTTCCAACTAGTACGTCCCAATTCGAACCAGGCTGAATCAATAATCAATCATTGTTACGATATTCCAAAAGTCGTCAACATCAACTGACGAAAAAACTATCGAAGCAAACAAAAATGATAAGCAAGTTGGGTTTCTCCACTTGAGATGTGCAGCGTAATACTTCAAAGGGTAGGCAAGTGACTGTGACTACCCTTTGCAGTAAAAATGAATAATACTTCTTCTAACTTCTATTCTCTACTTTCGACACATCCCCTCACGGCCCTCCTACAATGCCATTTAACAATTTAACAACTGACGCCAGTTAAGAATCCTCTACCCATTTTCGAACACGCTAAAGTCGCTAAACGGCTAAACATTCGAATAAACGAAAGAATAACCAAAGCAAAGTCGGCAGTCAGAAACTCGAGCCGAAAAAAAAAACTAAAAATACACCAAACTCACATCAGCTCCCTTCTCGGCTCGTACAATAGACAGCGATGTATCTCCAGCTAGGTCCTTTAACATCGTGTATGCTTGTTGTTTCAGTTGCTTCGTTACGACCAGAACGATAGCTAAATTATCATAATTTAATTTACTAACATTATATAAATACAAATGCCCAAATTTAAACTAACTGAACTAAAACCAAAAACCCAGAGCGGGCCGGACCGTGTATTTCAGACACGGGACCCGAGCGGAGCCGCGGAGTGGCAGAGTTCAGATTGTTCAGAACCCTAGAACTCTTGCGAAGACGGGCCTAACCTTACCCTTATCCATGGATGTGTCCATGAACAACTTCACGGGGCCGAAAAAACAGTAGGAACGATTGGAAGGAAACAGCGAAGAACTAGTAATCTAATCGTATCGTTAATCTAACGAACACGGAAAAGAAACACACCTCTAGTAGTTTTGCCCCTAGCCTTGTTCTTTATAATTGACGAAATAAGCGGAGCGCCATAGGCTACCGTTTTTCCAGAGCCAGTTTCAGCCGCAATAAACAGATGATTTGTTGACTGGAAGGCATTCAGAGCACGAATCTAAAGCGAGGAATAAGTATACAGTTAGTATACAGAAAGGATCGATACAATAATGATATGTCCATGTTTGCTGCGATTCGCACAATCAAAATGACAAATGACAACTGCATGTCCATGTTCGGGTCATTTCACAGTTTCACATCATGAATGTAATTGGCTACAGCTACAGTAACCTTAACCCATGCGAATAAACAAATGACATGGTCCTGCAGCGAAAGTGAATCAGACCCGCGCTGTTTGAAATAGATCCGTACTATTTGAAATTGGCTATGAGCACAGATTCATTTAGTATGTATGCGGAATTTTAGTAGATTCAAAATCGCTGAGGCACCATGTCACTTACATTCACCCGAACATGGACAGGCAAACCGCCGACGACGCCATACATATGCAAGGCGAAGTTAAGCACAAGGAAAGGGAAACTGAGCGGTTGTACATTACCTTATAGTCCCGCACAACACCGCGCGTCGGTTTACATACACTATATACAAACAAGAATCACTGGAGAGATAACAAACATGATAAACAACTAACATGTATATCAGTGGGTTTCCGGAATCCACATGTAATCAGAGCAGATGAGACATCCGGGTGCAGAATATCGGGCATATAATCATCCCACAACCGATCATCGAAATTAGCAGCGAAAGAGGACTGAAAAACAACGGGGCTGGAAACAAATGAAATCAAGTTCAGTTCAGGCCAATGACATTATTCCTTATTCCAAACAACGCAATAACAAAAAGCTGACACAACAACGAAGTAAATCTTTCAGCAGCCGATGCGTAATCATGCCACTTATGCTTAAAGCGAAGTACCGACCGGTTTTTGAAACGCATCAACTACACAAGCATTCTTATGCAGCTTATGCAAATGAACATATAAATTAATAAAAAAAATCGATCTAAATTCGAGCAAATTAGCATAAATTATAAATACGTAAGAATTCAGTTACCCACGATGCGTTTCAAAAACCGGCCAGTATTTCGCTTTAAACAAAAATACTCACCTTACTGGTGGGCTTTATTCGTAACCAATAGTCTTTGTACTTATTCTTATCCCAAAACTCAGTCGCCAGTGGTATCTTCACACCTCGACGATATTTAAATCCCTCGACGTGGTTGAATTCACGACGACTGCACTCTGAATTAATAATTATATTTTAGATAACGATTAATGCCTGTTGGACTGGAAAACCCAAAGTATTTGACCAACCCCTTTTCATCACAATCATATAGTTTCCAGTATTACGTCATTAACTCCAGAGAAGGTACACCTGACAATTACTTACAGCAGTATAACGATAACGACCTCGATTTTTTTTAGTCTAAACATACATATGCAATAAGACGCATGCGAATGCAGTCATCGAAAATCCGCTTCAAAGGCCGTTTTGAGCAGAGTTATAAAATGAACCGTTGTTTGTTCAATGTTCGGCAAGACAGCTCAACCACTTCCTTTCTAGCACACAACTTCAGTTAAAGCGAAATGCCGGCCGGTTTTTGAATTTTTGAAACGCACCGTGGACACCTGCATTTGTATGCATCTTATGCGAAAAAAACGAGCTAAATTCAAATAAATTAGACCGTAAACGCTTTAAACTTGGCAGGAGAGTCTCAATTGGTTCTTCCCCACTTGACTACACAAGTTTATTTTTAGAAACTAACCAATAATTACTTTCTTCCCTTCTAGACTGTCCTGGAACTCTTGTTTTTCTTTCATCCGCAGTAATCGTTTTTCAGGAATACCCACAGGAAGAGGTTTTGGTACATTCAAGCATACTAGAAACCAAACTAGAAACTAAATGCCGAATTTGGAGTGACTGCTAGATAATAATAATATAAGAAATGAGGATACTTACCTCGTTTCTGTGAAGCCGGAGTGGTGCAGAAGAAGCAGGGTAACAAATTGAAAACAGACGGCATGGGAACTTTGAGCAGACGGAAATATGCGGAATCCGGCTCACAACAAACATCTGAAGAAAAAAAACATTTATGCTGCAAAACAACAAATGCAATCAAATTATAGTCATGGCGCTTTCACGATTGAATCGCACGGATGGAAACGATAAATAGCTATGATATCCATGTTCAGATCATTACATGAATTCAGAAATTTACATTACACATCATGTTATGTTTTCATTTGGAGCAAAATAAGAGCAAAAACTCGTGCCAGCCATAGAAAGTAAAAACGACCTTTTTAGGACAGAACTTGTATAGGCACATTTTAGCAACGTATTAGTACAATCCTGACAATGCACACAGTTGTTAAATCGGTGCTAAACTGGTCACAAACCTTTGCTAAATCGTTGCTAATTGGGGCTTGCCGCGTCGCGAAATATTTCGCGACATGCAGGGTGAAAAATACGGTATTTCAAATGCAAACTGAATACACCCATTTATCAGTACAGTAACCCAACCACAGAACAATTGACTATTATTAGTTAACCCAAACGAAGTTTAGTATACCATTGCTACGTTTACTACACTTAATTAAAGATGACAAATGTGTTAATTAAGTACGAGACCGAATTAGCAATAGACTTTTGTGGCCGCCGACTTTCCAAAACCTGGGTACTGTATATTGCACTAGGGTACTGTAGCGGTGTGATCATCACATACATTTTGAGATCTATCCTAAACACTTTTGTTTGGGTTTGCGGAATTTTTTTTTGCTTTCCGCACTCTTCACTGATTAAAAATCGCAACATTTTACATTATCTTATCACTTGGTTGCCGATACCACATGTCTCAATATCGTGTTTTGGTCATAAAGCGAAATGCTAGCCCCTTTGGAAAATTTGCATATGATAAGCAAATCCTATGTATCCTATGCTAATTTTGTACGATCGTCCACGGCAATCGTACACAATTAGCATAGGATACATAGGATTTGCTTATCATATGCAAATTTTCCAAAGAGGCTAGCATTTCGCTTTAAAGCACGTTTCCTTTTTGTTTTGTATAACTAGAGTGTTATTATAATTTTCACCTAACCTTGAACACCTTTTACCGCAATTTTAACCTTTTTTTGTGAAAAAGTTTTCACAAAAAGCGGGAAATAATTGGCAGATTTCAAGGCCAACTATGTTGCGAGTTTTCAAACTATCAACAATTAGACGACTCACGCCACATGTTACGTTAGTGGGAAAGTGCACAAGCCGGTCGACTGGTCGAATAAACTTCCATTTTGCTGTTTGCCCTTTACTTTATAAAACATGTAATATACATACCTAAGTCACACAATATACTAGAAGTGAAAGCCTACCTATGAATGATCACCGATTAGTTAGCTTAGCTCCATTTGAAGCTTCTATGCTATATACAGAAGTCTCTAGTTCTCCATTACCAGTTTAGCAACAATTGGTCGCTAGATCTCACTTTATTTCATTATAATGGTAGAAGCTGGGGTTTATAAACAATTAACAATGGTATGACCTGAACACTCTTCTCATGTTAATTTAATTTTGTTTAATAATAAAAAAAATTATGTCAAGAGCAGAGACGTCTAACCCGGCGATCAAAGAAACAAAGCTCAAAAATCAAAGCTTTATGATAGGACGTGCAGGCTGCAAAGCACCAATAAACGAACACGGACAACTTTTTTATCCGCTCTTTTTTCGAGTTTCTGTTTATTCTCTCGTATTTGTTTTTGTACTTTTGATGGCAGATTTTGTAAAAACTTATTTTCTTCGTATTTTCTTATGTTCAGTCATTTTTTCTAACCGATATGTATCGGTAATTCATGCAATAATTCATTTATTTTCGTCATTTTTATTTTTACATCCAGACAGAGCATTACTGTAATTACTATTACTGTATTCTAATTTTAATCCTGGTCAGGTAAATTGATCTCAAAAAATGTCTGCGGAATTCCAGCAGAAAGTACAGGTTCGTGCAACTTTTATGTATGTCCCCGTAAGGGCCGTAAACGGAAGTACACAGAAAAACGAGATAATTGCCGAAACCACAGGAAAACGGTCGCTCGCCCGTCCCCAAATGGTTTTCACTTGTGACCATTTGGTGAGGTTTTTGACGGTTTTCGATTAAACTTGGTGAAGAATTGGTCACCAAATGAGCAGGCCCACGAAAAAAAATCAGGGAACCGTCACCAAATGGGTTCACCCATTTCCTGTGGTAGGGTCGGAAGTCGGAGGCTCACCCCATTAGTCTGGTCCTTGTGTTTTTCGCTTACTGTTATAAACTTTTGCAACGTGTGTATGTAACTGGTAAGGAAAGGTCACTGGATTGGATGCTAATATAAGCGGTGCCTTAGATACTGTGGCCACTAGCCATTACTTACGGAAGCAATAATATTTCGTCGACCGAGCCTAGTAGCATTAAGTCAACAAGCCTAATCCTACGCCTAGCCCTGAAATGAGCCAAAATTACGGTAATAGTACAATATGTATTTCAGCTTTACAGTATGGGAGGCTTTGTCTCCCTTGCCGCTGGTCTGGGAAACCAATTGGGATTATTCAAGGTATGCGTTCCTTTTTTTGAAAGCTTGGTCCTCGGTCCAGTCGTCGCGTCGCGCCTTCCTTTCGCCGCGTGAACTTTCCGCGTCAGTTTTCGCCGCGCACCACCCGAGCTACGACATTTTTTCTTACGTGAAATAGCAGCCGAGTTCTGATACGCTTTAAAAACTGCATTTTTATGTGCTTATGCAAGGCGAAAGTGGGGTCCAATTTGGGTCGATTTTATTCTAATTGAATCTTTAAGAATGCTGCATAAGAATGCATGTATATTCGATGTGTTTCAAAAACCGGCCGATATTTCACTTTAAAAATTCGATTCTCATGCAGGCTCTATCCGATGTTTCGTCAGAAGACAAGCCAGCGACTGCTGCACAAGTAGCAGAAAAGGCTCACTGCAAGGAAAGGTAAGTTTCAATAAATTTGTGGAAATAATAGTTTACGAGTTGGGTATTTGTCTTTAGGTATTAGTCTATGTTCTCATGTGTTCTGTTCAGTCACATGCACTGTATTCATTCAGGAAAAGATAACAACATGGCACTAAATAATGAACTTATGTTGCATCAGTTATATCTACTCTGCATCTAGTTACAGTAGTCATTGCATGTAGACAGGCAAATCATGCCATAAAGAGAGAGAGAAAGAGAGAGAGAGAGAGAGAGAGAGAGAGAGAGAGAGAGAGCGCGAAGCCAAGAGAGAAAGAGAGTTCCTGACAATGAGTACCTCCTCCAAGAAGCCTTTATCAGATACGTCATGGAGTGGCTAGCTTGTATGGCGTGTGCGGACTTCATTGAAGTTAACGAAGAGGAGAAATTCTGGATCGACGCCGACAAGAAGAAGGTCGGAGAATCTTTTACGAACGATTTATAATTACTGTGGTCGTACGCGCAAAAAGCCTGGAGTAACCTTAACCTCCCAAGCCTCCCGTTTGAGGTAAGGGAAAAGGGGACAGTATGAAACACCGGGTCGCAGGGACAAATTCTTCACAAAGGACACTTCTGGGCCGCATTTATTCACCAACACGTACGGAGCCCTCCCTGTCCTCCCCAGGGAGCAAAAGAGTGCGAGCGCAGAAGAGATTCAGCGCCCTCGTGAGCCTAGGGAGGGCTCCTTGGGTGTTGGTGTCGTGAATACGGCCTCAGTAGACCATTCGGTATTCTCGTTGTGTCAAGCCACCTCATCTCAGCAAAAATCTACTTTGCAGGTATTGATTGATCAGCCGATGACGTCACTAGTCCACATGACCCATATTTCCATATTCGGAAGGAGTGTCGAGAAACTGAAGGAGGCATTTAAGGCTGATCACCCAAGACTTGGTATAGATTTTCTTACCTAAACCGGATATCGATTGATATTCTGACAGAAGAATCCGCCTTTCTGACTGACTTAAGACTTTCTCGTTATTTATTGATTTTCGAAACATTGATTTCGATTAATTTTCTCACATAAGAGGCGCATGAGAGTGGGCGTGATAGCTAATGCGGTATCGTTTAATATATAGGGGTGGCCGCTTGTTCTCGAAGACTTCCCGAAGACGGGTGTTCCCGTAGAATAAACAATTATCCACGCATTAGAAAAAAAGTGCATAGAAAATCGAGCAAAAACCATTGATTAGTAGGAAAGAGAAACCGTCTCCTTGTAATTTAAAATGGAGTAAATAATGTAAACGTAAGATAAATAAAGTTAAGAAAAGATAGATAAATAGTGTATTCCAGGCTTGGACTACGCCGACTACTCTGACTTTTACCACGTTATGGAGCAACTTACTGAAGCTATGCACGGACAGTTCCTTATTCCAAAACTATTGCCTGATATCGGAAGCAACGTTGTGGTAGGTAAACGACACATGCTAAACTCTGAATATGTCATTTTTACTCGTCGATTTTTCGTTGAGATGGACAAATACCCTAACAATAAGCGAGAAGTGCGCACAATTTGTACTCACCCCATGAAAACCTTGTCTTTGTCTCTTTTTTTTTGGCCACCAAGATCTTTAAGATAGTTACACAGAGTGATAACTGCCTACAACCTACAACCTACAACATACAACCTCCAAGAGCTTTATTTTAGCACATAAACATAGCGTCAACAAAAAAAAACAAGAGTTTATGTTTCAGGAAGGTCTCGAAAAGGGTTTCCGTTGCTTAGATGTCGGCTGCGGAAACGGATTTCACTCGCACTTATTGGGTAAGTAATGGTATTTAGTGTTTTATGCGGCGCGGACCGCAGTGGTCCCACATGTGCTGTATCGTGCAGCCTACTCTGGTTCGCCGGTAAGATTCCTAGCCCCGATCGAGGGAAACATTATCTACTTACTGCTATACCCACAGACTCCACTAAGAATTTCGAACCCCCAGCTGCATTTCAAGGCATGGAGCTCATCGAAGAATGTGCCAAGCCAAGTGTTCCTTCTTCATCCTTTGTTTCTGTTTCATTCATTACTGTCTGTTTCAGCCAAACATTTTTCCAATTCTCACTTTACTGGTCTGGATATCTCAGAAGGTGCAATTGCCACTGGAATCGCCAATAGAGACAAGGCCGATCTCACCAACCTGGTGTGTTTTCCACGTTATAATATGACAAGCGAAAGCGGCGTAACATGTGCATCTCTATTGACACGCCTGCAACTGGCTGCGTGTCACTCTCAAAAAATACTTTTTGCCACGTACCATTTTGCGTGCGCAGTTAGTTGTGGCGAATGTGCCACCCCCAAAAATGTTCCCAGTGTCGATCCCAAGCGTATGTGCGCATATGTTATCGATCCTTTCTACTCAGGTCACATTTGGCATGCATGATGTCATTTAAAAAACATGCATGCCGCATCCAATCGGCATGCATGCAGTCATGATGACTGCATGTATGCCAAATTTCAAAAAGGCATGCCTGCCGCACGATTGACGGCATGAATGCCTTTTTGCCTTAAACGACGGCATGCATGCGGAAGTTCAGCCATGCAAGGAGGAAAATAACCACCAATAATTCACAAAAGCTATCTTTATTCGTTTCAGGATTTCATTGTATGCAACTCCAAATCGATGCCCGTGGAATGGTCGAATTCCTTTGATTTCGTTACAATTTTTGACGCCTGTCATGACCAAATGAGACCCGATCTTGTATGTTAATTATCTTACCAATAGAATGGTAATGATTTAGGCAGTTGTAAAAAAGCCGTCCAGCAAGTCTACCGTATACTAAGAGCTGGAGGCACCGTATGCTAAGAGTGCCAGACTGCCGTATGCTGAGATAAGCCTAACGTATACTAAGAGCTAGGGTACCAGACTACCAGATACTGAGAGCTAAGACTACCATAACAAGATAAAACCAACATTTGTATTCCAGTGCTGCAAGGAAATCTTCCGCGTACTCAAACCTGGAGGTATCTTCGCCATGGTAGAAGTTAGAGGCACCAGCGACGTCTATAAGGTACGTAACCTATAGGTTTCCTATATCCTTGAGTCATTTTCCTGTATCCTTGAGTCCTACAATAAGTTATACTGGAGTAATTTCGGGGAAATTCTACAGGTAAGTATGCCTTTGAAATCGAGGAAATTTCTCTTTTTCATGACCTATTATAAAGGCCTCTAACCCAAGTACTGTAGAGAAACTATTTAATGAGTACACAAGAACCCAATCAAACTTTTCAGGATAAGCAAGCTGACCCCGCAGCATCCGCTATTCTGTACAGTGCTTCTCTTCACCACTGTTTACCAGTTTCCAGCAATTCACCAGGTACCGTTAGTTACTGTATGAGTATGTTCAGCTTTACGTCCCTCAAAATATGGTAACATCCAAGGGAGCTACGACTTGAGACTCTGCAGTGAACTGAAATCATCTCGCCGTCGCGGCGCAAGAATGGTCTACTATAAGGCGCGCAAGGACCACAATTCCAGTTGGCTCACATGCCGTGCCCCTATAAACAGTGGACCAGCGTGCATGCACACCTTTTCGCACACATCTGGCGCGCGCCCTAGGGGATGGGGTGTCCACCGCAGCGCGGCCCTCTTTCTATTGCGCAGAGTTTCACTAGTGAACTCGGCCCAAGTAACCGACGGCACCTTACTCGTGTAGTACCATGATCCTCAAGCCTAATTATTCCTTAAACCAATGTGCCTCAAATGCACAAACGAAAATCAATAATTTATCAATTCAGATGCTCTCTGCATGGGTGCCAAATGGGGTACACGTCGTGCACACAAACTTCTCTCAGACGCCGGATTCGAAAATATCGAAATCAAAAACTTGGAGTACACGTTGATGAATTGTCTCTATATTTGTAAAAAGTAGATAGATTCAGAATCTCTAGTTAGATTCTCAGCAACCGTATCCATTCCTCTTTTTTTTCTACACACTAATATTATTGTAATAAAGGAGCTTGGCACCAGAAACAAGAGAGATCTTGTAAAATTTCATTACAACGCTGCACAGCTACATATAAGCAAAGTGAGATCAAATTAAAAAAAAAAAGATGAGCAATGAGCATGTAAGAATGAGCAACATTTCGAAAGTGCATTCAATTTTAAGTGTAGAAATTGGCATAATATTAAAACAAAAATCGATAGTTTCCAAAAAAACCTAAATAACATATATCAGAAAAAACTTAAAAGTTAATGAATCACCATATTTTTTAAGCCGTACGTGAAAGTGAAACAGCCGTAGAGTCCTAATGAAGGACAAAAACCAAATAAGTACATAGAAATAAGAACTACCTAAATCAACGATTCTACAATCTCAAACAGTAAAACTCATTTCATCGCACGTGGTTCAATTCTTCAGAAAAGTTACCAAGAACATAGTTCACCAATATCGAACTCGTTATCAGATACAAGTTTGTAACCTCGCCAAGGTAATACGGAAACAAAATAAATATAGCTAGGCAAATTAAATAGCTAGGAATTTGCCAAAGAAATAAAACACATAAAAATTGCGTGGATTGATGTTAAAACTCATAGTATCATAGTCAGTTGGAAATAACATCGATGATCAAAAGTTGAAAATACATAAATCCGACGTGAACCACACCGACTTTCCTTTGAAAGAAAAATTCAAATTTTCAAATCCTTGCTTAGGCTTTGGCTTAGGCCAGCTTCAACCTTTAGGGCTTCAGGCCAGTCCATTTTAAAAGTGAATAGGTTCCAGATGATTCTCCAGTACGATCGACTTTCCATCAGATAAATGCCTGAAATTTATGAATAGTTCCCAAATGTAATAAGGTATATGTGACAAAAGTGGCACCCTGCAATCCTGCAGTACCCTTATTAGTACTCTATCTTTGTGATGTGAAGCACGACGTCTAATTGTTAGGGTAACCTATTGAACGTGTTATTCTTTATATAGGTTAATACCAATATGGATATGGACCAACATATAACATTCATTTCCAGGAACACACAATTTAAAGCTGTATAGCACGTGGTTTTCAAACGTATTCTGCACAACTGCACTCATTCCCATGTTCTATACCAGAACAGGTCAAAGAGGTCGTTCACCATCATTTCAAAAACCACGTACCACACCGCTTTAAATTAACTTTTAAGTACCAACCTGGACATGCCTTCCGCAATCGATCGGGCCGTCTCATATGACAACTGACATCTGAACTTCGGAAGGTCCAAGTTACCGGCGCTTGACGTCCGACAAAGAAGACCCATCGACACCAACGAGGCCACCTGAACGAAACGAAACTCATGACATGGATAAAATTAAAGTAACTATTCAAGTACAACACAGACGGGGGCAGGCGAATACTTCTATACAATTATATAAATACTTTATTCACATATAGTGCTCGAAAGAGCAGGAAGACGAAAAGGTTTTTATGTGTGAATAAAGTATTTATGTAATTGTATAATAAGTATTCACCAATTCGCCTACAATTATCACAACGGAAACCGTACTGTACCCCGTACCGTACAACAATAAACACCCACCCCGTGGAAAAAACCCCAGGCAATAAGTTGATTGAATTCAAGCCCCTGCTTCTCAAAAAGATAAAGACAGGCAAATTAATACATACGCAGTGCCCGCGTTGCTCAAGCAGTGCAGTTCGCCTAAACAATGGCAACAAATATACAGTTTCAGGTTTACTAGCAGGTACTTAGACCAACAGCAAGGACTTGAAAGTTATCACTACATATAAAACCCCCACCTGACTATTCACATTGTTCAAAAACTCGGCTCCCTTGGCAGGCGGGTAGCATCTGACCAGGGCGTGGTAGATGAACGTCAGCCTCTGAAGATCAAACTGTCTGGGTTCGGGATCCTTTTGGTCCTTGATTAACGATGCGTGGCGCTCCTTTGCCTCGGACCGCTGCTCACGACCGTGGAACTGCAAAATAAAGCAACATTAAAGAGGTATGACAAGGGGGTGGAGTTGGAACCCAGACAGTCCCATATATTGTATGCAAAACTGCAAATGACCACAATTTGGCTAAAAACTCGCAGGGACGCACAGTTGTTTGAATACCTGGGAAGAGAGCGATGAGATTGTTAAGCCGTTAATCAATAAACCGCAAGTTCAATATGAGTTTCAAGCTTACATGTTATAGTTTTACTCAATATTAAACATAGTATAATAGTCGCCTACGCCTACACACAATCTACAAACTAGAGTAACTACCCACGCACTACATCCATATCAGCTAGAGGCCTCCTATCACTCAACGTAGTGACAAAAGTTATTCGCAAACAAACAAACTCGTAACACATGTAAACAAACAAGGCCAAGATGGAAACCGCTAGATTAATAATAATAAAACAATAATAAACTGTGCAAGGGCAAAAACATAATGAATCAGCATGCACCTAGCACCTTGCCCCCCCCCCCCCCCCCCCACAAAAATAGATATCCAGCAGTCCAACCAACAGTCAGGTGTTAGAACACCACTTGGCTATTTTCTCCATATACAATTCTACATATTCCACATTCTACTTTTCGTGGTTACCTGGTTAAGTCGTTAACATTAATATTCAACAATATATAGATATATATATATATATATATATATATATAGATATATTATATATAATATTATATATATATATTAATTGTCTTCGCGTTACGGTACATAGTATATACATCATAGAGTAGTGCCTAACGGTCTAACCTAGAGAGTTACATATCTACCTTAGATTTCTACGCAAAATACATGGCTACACGGTAGCATATTCTTCGCTGTACTTCTCATTCTACTAACACGATCAGCCCATATCACATTCACATTGAAATTGAACTTCAACTACTCAAGTACCGAGGAAAGTTGCATTTGCAACAAAACGATTCAACCTATTCTTATTCACGATGGTGGCAATAGTTTGCCGATTGGTATTCAGTGACTTTGAAAAGGTGAGTTTCTATCATACTATATATAATTAATTTAAAAGGTAAAAAGGTATAACTTTAACTGTTTGTGTTTGACATTAATTACCTACTCTAGGCTTGAATAACAGGGCAAGAAATGTACAAACCTAGAACTTTAGCGAACATAGGCAACGACGAGCCAAACCAACGTCTACTTTTTTTTACAGAGAACAAATACTGCAAATTTCAGCTAATCTTCATAATTGCTACTCAAGTGCTCGCCTTTTTCCTGCAATTTTCGTGGAATATATTTATGATTGTTATCAATGGAATAGAAACAATCGATCCGTTGACATTTGTTGTCGTGGGACGTAAGCTTTCATAAAGACTTAAAAGCAGCATAACAACAGCTTTTTGGTAACGTATGGAGTACATCTGCATTCCCGCGTGTTGTATGCAATGCAAATAAAAAAACGAGCAGAGCAGTAGCGCCCTGTTATTAGCATACAATACATAACAACACAGAGTCACGCGTGCTTTTAAAAAAAAACAGCGTTTAAAATAATAGAGGTATAGGTAGAAGACCCACAGAACGAGAGAGAGAGAGAGAGAGAGAGTTGAAGGAGGGACGGAGAGAAAAAGAAATGAACTAGCAAGCGACACAAAATTTCTACATCTATACAAGTGGCACAAAACTAAAACGGTAATTTAGCTTTGCTAGTGGTAAACGTCGTGGTAATCTACAACATCGTTATCTGGGAGCGAACTCGCAAGATTCACAGTGCAAAAGTGATCACCAGTATGACAGTGAGTTTTGCGACATACAAATAACGGGACCGTGCATATGCATAACTAAATAAACAAACTACAAATATTTTACTATTCTCATTCTCAAGTTGACACATACACATTACAGCTAATCTACGTCGTTGTCACGGCACTAGACGTAGTGGTCACTCTCGTACACATCAGTGCACATGGCTTAACTTGGACTAGAACTTGCCCATATATTATCTACTACAATACTCAGCTATTCTGCCAACGAGGCGGTGGTTACGACGGAAAACCAGAGAGTAAGGACTAAGGTACTAAGGACATGAATTAAATACTCAGTGATTCATTAAACCGTGACTGATAGACTGACCAGCTAACTACTAGCTGCCCGCCCCCCGAACTGGTTAACCTTTTTAACCAGACCCACTTACAATTAGTGGCGAGGAATATGTACAGTATACCAATTGGAGATTGGAGGTGATAATTGATACCAAACTAGAAAAGACGGGGTTGACCGGTTCGGTTGACTTCTTAGCAAAATTGGGCTAATGCCTTATTATCCATTGAAGATCCATAAATATGTTCTACACGAAGCCATCTAATCCGGCGTTTAGGTTTAGATTAACATTGCCCTACGTACCCTTATTAGAAAAAAGGCTTAGGCTCGTAATCTCGGAATTCAGAATCAAACACATCTCGTTCGTTATATCTCTCGAATATTTAATAAAATAAAATATTCGCCAATTTGCAAATTAGATTAAGTAGTAAAAAAACTACGAAGAGCCACAACGCGGAATTCGGAATCAAACACATACTATGTTCAAAGGTCAAAAGACACTCAATAATATTCAAATTCCAGACCCGACACAAACCTGGCAACTAATTTTCAACGTTAGCGCCTTTATCGCATTTTTCACCATGTGGTTCACGTCCAAATTGTCTGTGCGGAAATACTACGAAGAAGGGTGAGTTCGCAATATTTAAAAAAGAAACAAGAAACTACGAAGAGTTTGCACAAATAGATACATTGCACTATATTAGTTCTGGCTCTGACTAGATGGCAACGCTAGGCTAGTGCACAAATTCACCACTATATCTTTGAATAACGTATTCGTATTTCGTATACTAAAATATTCTTAGTTCCGAGTCCTAGTTCCTAAGCTGGTGAATAAATACCTACGACAATAAAAACCCTTAGTCAATAATCAATAACTACAACTGCGCACAACCAATACCAATCAATAATCAATAACCACAACTACGCACAATCAATACCAATCAAATTCTATCAATTTCCATTCTTCAGAGCTCAACCCGTTATCCCATCAACTAATACAATTACAATGCAAAGCACCGAGAGCGACAGGGACAACATACTAATAGGAAGACGGCGACCAAGAATGGATAGCAATCCCGTCAACGAAAACAACCCAACAGAACACGGAATCTACGCCATCGAAGTTATCGAGGGAGACGAACTGTACGAAGTCTACTCAAGTTCAAGATCGGGGAATCAAATCAATTCAGAAGTCTCGGTTCCGTCGTCTATAATGTTCTCAAGCTCCATGCAAGTAGCAAGTTTTTCATTTGAAGATGAGACCGAAATATCGATCTAAGAAAGGTACAGAGAAAACATACTTGAATGAAGAAGAATACTTCAATACTTGTATTCTACAAATTCTACTTAAATAAAGAACGGTTGAACCATCGAACGGCGCACTTATTCGGTTTAAACGGACTTATGGAAACTAAGAAAGAAAGAAAGATGGATACCTGGCCATATACGAGAGTGAATATCGCGCTAAATTGATTCTACATTACCCCGATGTGCCATTAAGAATCGATCACAGGAAAAGCCACGGAAAACGAAGCTATGATGGAATCAAAAGCACCAAAATCGAATGTGAGAAAATAAATATCAATATCAGAAGCAAAGTTATTGGAGTAAAACAAAAATATTGGAGTAAAACAAAAAATGAAAATGAAAATAAAACAAGCAACCAACCTTCGTGAAATACCGCTTGTCCGTGGCGGCAGCGTTATGTCCCGCGCAAAAAGCCGCTAGCAAGAGATACCTAAAAAAACCATAGTGTAAAACGAAAACATAAATCGGTGCGAAAAATTACGCACCCGCATCAGCCATGTCCGGACTGGCTTTGGGCAGCTCCGGAGGTTCTTATCACTGTATAAAATTTAGTGAAACGTACCACTGATATACTACGTTTCGACCCTCAACTAACCTGTCATCGTATCATCTCCAAATTTACGCTTAGAAATTATACCCTGACCCACAATTAGCGGTCGGAGGAGAACGTGTGAATGCAGAATGCTATGTTTCACTCAACACTCAACTACACAGTCCATAAAGATGGTCTGCATAATACAGCCATAAGCCCCATAAAACTAAATTGTGTCACGCCACGACGCGACCACTGACCCAGCCTGGGTATAAAACTAAATTGTGTCACGCCACCAAAGAAAAAAGCCCTAATTTCTCACTTGGCACATATCGGTAGGGGCATATCCGCCTTAGCAGCGTCCTTTTTCGTTAGTAATGATACGACGTCATCCCTCGCCTAAAGATCAAATCAATTATAATGTTTCATTTTTCAAAATTTACATTCTACTAATATGCACAGAGTCCAAGTAGTCCAATATCCCTATTGGCCTATTGGATGTTGAAGCCCTCTGCAGAGGTAACTTGAGTTTACATCGTGCAATGATTTGATTCACTCACTTTTAGTTATGTAACTCGTAACTTAACTCGTCAAATAAGTAAGACGATGTATTATTTTCCAGCCAAATGATGACGTATAGGTCTTAGGTCAGCACAAAAAAATTCAATCATTCATTCATTCTTTGCAACAAGGACTACAATAAAATAAATAAAAAAGGACTTACAATATCATGGATAAGCTTGATGGCAGCCCTAGAAGTCTGTACTTCTGCTGAAGCGCCCGAACGACTGAACTGATCCGATACTCGTTTCGTCTAAACACAAAAGAATAATAATGAAAGGAACTTCTTGTCACAAGAATAGAATTCTACGTTCCCTCATGATTAAAATTGACCGACCGACAATAACAAAAACGAAAAGCCTTAAAGCGAAATACCGGCCGATTTTTGAAACGCATCGTGGACAATGTTGGTGTACTCGATGCGTTTCAAAAACCGGCCGGTATTTCGCCTTAAATATAATGTCAACAAAATTAACGCGTTAACGCCTCAAGTGAAATTCAAATCAGTAAACTTACAATCTCACAAAGTTTATTCGCATCATTGCAGTGTAGATACAAGTTATCGACCACCAGCGAAATCAATTGCGGGGACAAGGACGGCACGGCTCTTTGAATAAGCTGCACACATTCTTCTACAAAAAATATTCTAGAATTCTAGTATACAGACGATAAACAGGTGGTATAAGCAAATTCTTCATGAGGACTACTTGCATTCGCGGTTCATTTCACTTAAAAACAACTTGATATTCGAGTTCAAATATAGCACCAGTAAGGCACTAAGCTATGTTGTAAATGACCATATATTACTAGCACTATCCGGTATGCTTATCGGGAAACATAGCGCCTGATTGAAATCACAGCGTTCTGCAATTTGGAACAGGTAAGTAAGAAATACGGAAAAAAATTAAGGTAGAGCTCACGAATGGAAACGACATTCACACGAGGCGAAATTGCAATTAGAATAATGCTTATATTGGTGATGATAAAAGGTATAACGAAAACAACTCTACCTCTGGAGGGCGTTTTCACGAAAAGACAAATTGGTTCCGAAACAACACAGTGCGAATTTGCGATATCGGACCAATCCAAATGTCCGATTGTTATTATCCTTAGAAAATTTTGCCGCTGGAAAAAAACAACGATGAAGTGATATGGCACGTAGTTTGTGAATATATGAACTTGTTGGCCGAAAAATGCACACATGGGAATGCTGTCCATGTCCAAGCTCATAACCAATACATGCCCAAGCTACATGTCAATACAGTGCGAGATTTCACAAATCATGTGTCATATCGCTTTATTAAAAACTTAGAAACTGCAAAAAATGCTCACCGTCATTGCCAAGCGAAAGACTGCCGATAAAACGACCGGGGAGAATAAAGACAAGCTATCGGCCATTTCGAATACAAAATATAAGCGACGATGTGGAACTCTAGCATGCCATTCCGAAACGAGGTCCAACAAGTCGTTTAGGTTGTCGAGCTGAATTTTATAAATTATCACCAAAATAGTCGAAAAACGCCATCGAATTCAGATTGGTGATTGGTCTAGGTTGGCACCTGTATATTAGGGAGGGTTCGAAACGTGGCCCGCGGCCTGCGGCTTGTGGCTCGTCGTGCACTGTAGCCTCGCGGTCAGCATCGGCAGCGGTTGACTGTCGTACTGTATTTGACGTCAAGTTAACTTGACACACGCAATCTTTTTACATTTGAAAACTAGTAAATGATATACTTATTATATAAAAGAGTAACTGTAGCGTAATTTGCATACCGATGTTCGTTACGGAAATGCAAATTTTCGACAATTGTTCCGCGTGTTCGGGTATAAAAAGAGTGTCGCAGCTCAATATCGAAGTATGCATATGCACTTGTTTACTATGAGAATTTCTTATGATACGTTTGAAACTTTGTAAAAGTAGGCTCATGCCAAACCAATCATATTTCCATGTAAGTCGCCTCAGGCGGCGTGAGCCGACTGGTATTCTTATATTCTTGTACCAGCTGTTCGAAGAGCCCTACGGGCTCTTCTCCGACTTGAGGAATCGGCCTTCGGCCGATTGTTACCCTATTTAAAACATTCACACATCTACGAAGTCATTTATAATCGGGGAAACGTATAATATGAGCCTGGATCTCCGTTAGACTAATGTGTTTGGCTCGATGCTCGATGTGTTTGGTCTGTATGTTAACTATCAAGTGCAGCAAAATACTTGCGTGAAGTTGCGCTCTTTCTAAGAGTCTAATAAACATTTTAAACATAAACATTTTTATTTTGTTCAGCTGTTCAGCTGCTCTCGGCCATGTAAAAAAGTCAGGCTTAATCTTGCGCGCAACCTATTGAAGCCAATGCATACAAAAATGACATAATCTCTAGTTTTTAATGCAGTGTGGCACTTTGGGTAATAAATCTTCAAAACTGCAGGAAATGGGGTTCAGGAAGGTTGAATAAAATAAAATATCCCTTCGGCTACGCCTGCGCTCTTAGCTCTTACTCATACCGTTAAAGGAACCCTGAGCCTGAGAAAAGTTAGTTCGCGACCGTAAGATGTTTTTTGCAAATATGTCCCTACATCTGCATTCTCTCTTATGTAACAAAACCACAGAATAGTCTTGAGAGTTCGCCGTTTTCATAAACCGGGAAAACATCATTCTCCTCTTTTCCGCAACCGCGCAGCACACCGCATACCCAACCTCTTTCGTGGATTGATTGTGTTGCAATTGGCACGCGGTTGCTGTGCGGTGCGGCCGACTGCGCGCGAACCCAGAGCCTTTTGTGGAGCGCACCCATCGAATCGTTTGCCGCTTTTGTGTGCCGCGCACACTAACAGTCGAAAGAATTGTGCCGTATACAACTTTTTGCAAACCTGAATTTAAACTTTAACGTTACGTCCTTTGTTTGCCCCTACATTTTTCCTTGGTAACCACAAAGGTTGAGGACCGTCTCCTCCAAGAGAAGAGACACCAAGGGTTCAGGGTTCTCAACGACTATTCCTAGTAACGTGAAGCTTCACGCCATTGCCGCGCACCACAAAAGGATCCACATGGTCGCCGCGCACCCCTCTATTATTCGCCGCGTATGCGCCATCACTGGGTAATCTTAACATTCTTAACCTTACTACCCTAACACTTTACCCCATTCTGAAGAATAATACTCCTGTCATGTTCAATTAACATGGCTACCGAAATTCCTCATTCCTCACGATTATAATCCCAAGCAGGGCAGCCACATAAACCGAAAAATTAACGTCACTACACCAATACCCTAATGTTAAATGGAAGTGAACACGACCACCCCATTAGTGCAATAATGAAGAAAGTGGGTTTAGTTTGCTTTAAAGGAAGGCAGTCACTTCAAATTCAACTTTTTTATTAGATTTTTATTAGATGCAAGAAGATTTATAAAACAATATGCAGCCAGTAAAAAGCCACATAAAAGCGAACTCAGGGAGAGAAATCAATGAAAATGGGTTTTGGTAAATGACCGTTGCCGGTGCATATATGCAATTGCCAGGGGTACTTGGAGAGTGAACAGCCTGCAGTGTTACACCTGGCGCGTGGTTTATCACTGCACTACTGCAGGGTATTTATTATGAAACTCTATACGGGCAATTATAAACTACGGTATACTAGTAAAACTCACACACAGGGATTCCTTTCCCTGAGTTCGTTTTGCCGTACTTTGGTGCTGGAATCGTAGTTTTCTTCACATATTTGAATATTTAATGAAAAACGAATAAAAAATGCGAAATTGTAGTGACTGCGATCCTTTAAAGGGAAAGATGCAGTAAAACTGTGTAAACTTGGTATTCTCATAGTAAACAAGTGCATATGCATACTTCGATATTGAGCTGCGACACTCTTTTTATACCCGAAAACGCGGAACAATTGTCGAAAATTTGCATTTCCGTAACGAACATCGGTATGCAAATTACGCTACAGTTACTCTTTTATATAATAAGTAAAGCATTTACTAGTTTTCAAATGAAAAAAGATTGCGTGTGTCGTTAACTTGACGTCAAATACAGTACGAGAGTCAACAGCTGCCAATGCTGACCGCGAGGCTACAGTGCACGACGAGCCACAGGCCGCAGGCCGCGGGCCGCGGGCCGCAGGCCGCAGGCCGCTCGGCCGCGGGCCACGTTTCGAACCCTCCCGTATATTAGACTTTCTACATGTCATGTTTCTATGTGTCTGATGCCTGTTTAGAATGTAATTCATAAAAGAATATACAATACACTGGATCACATGCCTCTGGAAGTTCGATTTATTTAGTTGTGTGCGATATAATCTATATTATTTTGTTTTATGTGTTGTTGTTATTTTCGGCTTTACTTTGGTTTCAAATGAAGAAAGTATTCATAATGAAGAAAACAATGTGCCGACCTTGCATGTCGAGGTAACACCCAATTCACTAAATTCTTCTGCAATGTGTGCAAGCAATGTGCGGACGTTCCCATTCACATAGGCAGCATTCACATGAATAAAGCGCTGAAACGAATTTCAATTAAAATAGTCAATCGGAATAGTATGATCATCCCATACAATAACAAAAGTTAACGGGTAAAGCAAAAAAAAAATAGCAGAGTGCATGATCAATATGATCACTACTGAAAATTAAAGAAGGCACTCACGTACGTAACACTTCCGGTCGCTTGTGGAGTGTAAACCATAGAATCAATAATATGACCAATTCGTTGTCTAGCGCCCGACTCTTTCTGCCCGCATATATGCAAGTGAGAAATCTAAATGAGGATAGTGACTCACCACAAATGCCAAAAAAAATCCGCTTTGTAGCAATATTTTGAAAAGAAAACACTTGGTCAAGGGCCAATGCAGGGCATTTTATTTTACTTCATTCTTCGACTTGTTACACATGTTCAACAAAGTATTTATTTAAAAAAAACTCACAGAACTCGATGTATTCGTGAGAATATTCCTGAAAATTTCTTCGAATTTGTCCAGAGTGAGTCGAGACGAAAACATCTGGTCAATTACTGAAACCAGAGGTAATTAAAAGGATGATCATCGGCCAAAAGACACCGCCTTGGACTGCAGCTAAGGGCGCGTTCGGGATTGATTTTCCGAAAGGAAACTCGGCCAAATCCTCGTTCGGGATGGACGTTTTGGAAACGTTCCAATGCTTGGAGAAAACCAAAAATACAGTATCAATTAGCTTGCGAAAAACGTTTCCCGCGCATATTTTTCAAATTTTCCATGCTAATTCATACTGTATTTTTGGTTTTCTCCAAGCATTGGAAAGTTTCCAAAAAGTCCATCCCGAACGAGGATTTGGCCGAGTTTCCTTTCGGAAAATCAATCCCGAACGCGCCCTAAAATGAAGAAACCCGACTTTTCTGCAAATGGACCCTGGTTTCTACATGGTTAAGTCTATGTGTGATGACTGTATGTTTAAATAAAGTGGTATTAATATATTCGCATGATAAGGTAGTGTACAAACGAAAAATCAAAGAGAAAATTGGTAGAGAGTTTTGGGTTCGGATCGGAGCAACACAGTTGGAAATGTGATGTGCGTTAATTTTGAATTTAAAAGTCTCCCGCCATAATTTTTTATAGTTTATAGTTTGTAGTCAACACCAAAACTGAATCCTGCACCGAAAACTTTCATACTGTACTACACTATTTGTAGCGGGTTTTCAACGTGGACTTTTTTTACTTGAAACTTATTATTATATTATAAAAAGTAAGTATAATTAGATGTTCCCACAATTTATGCTTCAAATTGTGCGGTAAGACGACATGTATCTCTCATTTGTCGCTCCATTGTCTAAATGTAATTCTTGTTAAATGACGACGAAGGCTTTTTGAAATAGATTTTTATCAAAACTTCCTCTAGTCTCTTCTTCCTCTCGTCTCGTGTCCTTATCGATTATCTGTCCATATTTCTTAATTTGTTAAGCTAACTCCATTGCTATTAACACCGTTTATTAAATTAACAATTAACTGAAACTAAGCATATTTCAAGCAATGGGCGAACCTGATGCTGGTGCCGTTGCTATTTCTGAAACTGCCTTAGTGGAAAAGGAATTTGGATTCCCCCTGGATCAGCTTTATAAGAAGGCAGTTGCATACTACAAAGGTAAGTTAATACATAATATTATTGCAAGGCGGCAACTTCTATTATAGTAGACTTCCTGTAATGTTTCCGCATTTTTATTGATAATGCCTGGCGCAAAAGTCAGCAATACCAAGTGCTTATTGCACTAAAGGGTAGAAAATTTCAGAAAACGAAAAAGAAGGCCATCTGGTTGTTTCTTATGATGATCGGCTGAAGTTTATGGCGTACAGTAAACAGGTCAGTGTCTTTATGGCTTTCTGAATTCTTCATAGTAAGTTGTTTTATGTGCTAAATTAAATGGAAGGTGGAGCGCCGTCGGCTCTTGTTCATGTATTGCTTTATAACTTTGATCACTGTCTGTTTGGTTGTTTTGTAAATTCACGTTACTCGTCTGAAGCTTGAAGAATATAAAGTATTGTGAGCAAGTAACATGACAAACTTGCATCTTTCGTGGATTTCATTGTTTTGAGCTTCCTCAATTTGGATTCTGGAAAAAGGGTAAAAAAATACAAAAGAGAAAAGAATCGATACTAACCAAGTGAAACTTTCTCAGTATATTATATATTGTCCTAAGATCTCAACTCCGATTGATACTTTGTTCGTTATTCCGTTGTCACATGTTCATGTTTTATATATATATATATATATATATATATATATATATATATATATATATATATATATTATATAGATATATATCTATATATATATATATATATATATATATATATATATCTGTCTGTCACTGGATCTATGAGTTGTGATGTGAATCTTGGTGAAAATGTTGCTGTTATTGCACACATGAACACATTAATAGGACTTGAATTCATAAAATATAATTCGAATTTGAGAATATCATTATATTACCACAATACGCGATGGACTTGCTTACAATTGCCATAATCTCAACAATGGTACTTTAGGTACGCCTCGGTCCTTATCAAGAAAGTCACAATGACGCTGGATGGTTTGACATCACAGGAAACGATAGAACGTACGTTTTTGTTGTTATACTTGTTAATTTTGTGGTTTATATTCCCGGGATCTCTTACCCTTACCTTAGACACCTTAGGTAAGGGTAAGGGATCCCGGGCACAGGTATGTATATGTAGGTTTTGTATTTGTTGTCTTTGGGGTTTGTGTGCCCAGGCCTTTGGCCAACTTGATTATTAATTCGTTAATGGAAAGGTGTGTTGGCTATGCACGTGGTTGTGAAAGTATGCTAAATATATATTATTATATGAACGCTTTTTGTACTAGTCACTTCGTAATTCCTGCATTCCTGCACGTAATGAATAAAAGAATAAAGAATGCATGAACTTTTTTTATAGTTGCAACTTTGAAGTTTCCCCGTTTCCTAATCAAAATTCCACTTTATCTAACTTTACTTTATTGCATTGAGAAAAGCAGAAAGACAACAGGCAACAAGAAAGCCACTTTTAGTATACCTTTTTTGGTCTATTCAAAAAAAAATGTATTCATATTGAAGTACTGAAATGAATGTTTTCTAAACAAAACCCTACTTTCTTTTGATGTGTACTTTGCTGGCAAGTATTACTTTTTTTGGCATTGACGCTTCTTCTTGCTCGCTTGGCTTGTCACTTCCGTCGGTGATGGATAACCGCGGAGGCCATTTTCTGTTGTTCGCGCCATGCACACTAAACTAAGCCGTTCGCTTTATTAAAAGACTTTTGCCCCGTCTGTCTGCTTGAATTTTTGGAATTCTCAAGGCGCTTTCCAGTATTTCTTTGTCTTATTACATCCGTGGTTTTATGCCTGTTCCCAGTGCGGTTTTATTTCTTGTTTTTTTCAGTAGGTTAGGAAATTTATGCGGATTATGTTCAGTAGTTCAAGTTTAGTTCACGTCGTATGCGTGCCTGATAGATAGGGGGTTTGCTTTTGCCACCAAGTTAATGCAATTTTCAAAATATTCCATATTCCATCTGAATTCTGAATTCAGAAAAAAATTGTGTTTGTAAGATTTCTAAGTCTCTTGAACTTATCCTTTGTGTGTTCACTTAGTTCCATACGAGCAGATGCAGGCTGCAGAAGAGCAGTCTTTTTTTTACCAGGTTCAGTTACAGGCTTTGCTTTTATCAGCTTAAAACATTTGGTCTCTTTTTCTGTATTTTGCGGTGGGTCCTTGTCTTAGAGAATCTGAACTTATCTAACGAACTTAGTCTTTTTGAGCAAAGGCGAACAGAATTTAGTTCTCGTTGTATCGGTTCATCCCTACTTTAGTGCTTTGGTAAAGAACGTGGGCTTTACTGATTTTTACTGACTTTTTACTGTCTTTAATGACTTTTGAATAGTTTTTCCTACATTTCTGCACCTCCGATCTTGGCATGCTTTATGCAAATCTAGGAGAGGTAGTGGTTCGGTGGTTAACTTGTCGGCCTGGTTGGGGGTTAGCATCTTATTGTATTGGTTCATCCTTTGCATCGGTCAAGGGTGTGGGCTTTACGGACGCCTTTTGATAAATGAGTGACGGGCGGCTCCCTGGAGGCGTTGATTTGTTTTTGTTTCCGCTACAACATCACGGAAAACGGAACCAGGGGCATGATTATAACACGGGCGTGATTTGATTTTGTGTTCCACGTTCCTGGTTCATACGAGCCGCGTTTGGTTGGTTATGGTTAGTGATACGGGCGGATTCGATATGGGCATTTTCCGGAAAAGAAAAGATTTGGTTCGAGAAGGACCACCGCATGGCATAAACTCGTTAACGCCCTGACCGACGAAACCACCATCCGAATTAGCATATTGCATAAATTTGGACGGTGGTCTTGAGCTCGTAGCCATACCACCGTCGGGATTATAATATTAGGTATGGCGAAAATCAGAAACGTAGCATAGAGAGATACAAGTTTCGGAAACACTACACATATTTGGATGGTGGTTTTGAGCTTTTTCCGGCGAGTTTTATGCCCTGCCTGGACCACCGGAAAAAAAAACATGCAAAGGATCGTTTGATTTTAGTTTCAGCTACGGTACATCTCAATTTTTGGAATTTTTTTTGCCCATCTCTCGAATGTGCCCCTGGTACGACTAGCTTGGCTTTAACCCTGTTCAATGGTGACCAATACGGTTTTGTAGAATATGTAGGTCTTCGAGCTTAGTACGACTCCCGCAAAAATAGGTCAGATGTCAGATAATAGGTCAATACTGTTTTGGTTTCTTTTGTAGCTTGACATAGGTCATTACGATAGTGTCCCGTCCTTCTCACTTTTCACGATCCTGGGTCCTGGGTTCTCCGATCACCTATCTAATTTTTTGCCCTTGGCCTTGGCCCTTGGTGAACCGAAAATTGAACCTTGGTTGTGTCTTCGTCCTAGCCCCTCATTGTAATTCTTTGCGGGCCACTTTCTTTACTTTTCCTTACTTGATTACGAACACGGACAGAGAACACGAAAGCTTATTTACGGTGTCTCTTCTGGCATTTGCCTTCTTTCTAAAGCTACGGGCTGAGAGAGAATTGGGACCGGACCGTTGTCAAGCTCTTCTCTTAGACCCTTTCTTTAGTTGCCTCAAGCTCTTCCCTTAGCTCCCTTAGATCTGAGGCTCTTCCTTTGCCTTATGTTATGGTTAGTTTCCTTAGGTCCCTTAGACACTTGCCGTAGGGCCTTTAGTTCCCTTTGAAGACAGCGTCCCACGAATTTGGCCCGCTCCGGTAATGTAATTTGCGGTCCACTTCTTCAATCCATTTGTATGTGGGGAAGAAGACTAAGAAGCCGGCATCGGGCAAGAGTGTATGCCTCTGTGTCTGAACTGAACACTGAACTGAGTATAAGTATACGTCTTGGACTTTGAAAAAAGAGAACTAACTCAACTAACTACCTTTTCTTTGTGCTTTTTTTGATGTTCTGTAGTTCTGTGGTGTATAGTGTATAGCCGAATGTCTAAGTGAGCTTGCGATCTTACCAGCGAATTATTTGTGCGTATGTGTGTCTGGGGTGGATATACTCTCCTGAGATTGATTGAACTATCTTTGTTGTGTTGTAGCTATGCTTACAGTGCTTTTGCCTAGCCTAGGCTATTGTGAATGCGAACCGAGCTAACCTGGCTATCCATATGTCCATATGCTCCCACTCCAAAACCATCATCTCTGATAGTTGCTAGTTGCTGATTGTACAAATTTCTTATTTGTAGTATCACCATCACCCAACCTTGCAAATACCGTGAGGGAGTATATAGTATGTCACATTCACCTTTGAACGAATAATAAATTATATGAAAAGGATTGTCATTATTTGTGGACTCAAAAACTATTTATTTTATCCTTGCTTTGCGTTTTACTACCTTTTCTTCTCTCTTGCCTCTTTTCGTTGAGACGGAAGTCTTTAGTCTTTATGTTGCGGAATCTGAGCTGTTTTATCCTGCAAACGTACACACGTGCCGGAAATGGTAGTGTAATGCATACCTTACCAATATCTTCCTTCGTGTTACTTTGCATTTTTGGTAATGGCAACTTGTTGCATTTTGGTATATTTAGAGATGAGAACTTACGTCTTATGCTGACCTCATACCCTCATAGAAAAAAAGGATAAGGTTTGACTTTTTTAACCACTTTTAGTACCTCTTTTTGCATTTTGGTATATTTAGAGATGAGAACTTACGTCTTAGGCTGAACTCATATCATATCCGTAAAATATTCTGGTTTTCTGTTCGACATGTATGTGAATGTGAATCGAGCTGACATATTTGCTGTTATTTATGCGCAAACGATTTCTTTATGTGTGACATGATGATGATATATTACCTGACAATCTTGCTCCTGTTTCCTGTTTATAACTTGTGGGACGTAGAGTTGAGGTATGTTATCGTTTGGCAGATTGACAGTTTCACTAGTGGATTAAATTTTTTAGTGTTGAAGTTAAATTGGAATTGGAGTTGGAGTTAAGTGTGGTGACTGTGTGGATGGGTATTGGCCGCAGTTTTTCTTTTCTGGTTATGGTTCTTTGAGTGACAGTTAATATTCTGTTATTTTGGGTTTCCGCGCATTGTAGCTTGCACTTGCAAGATTTTATTGTGCGCAATTTTTGTCTTTTGTTTGGCTTTACTAGTATTAATACTCGATGAATCATAGTCGCGCAGTTTTATGCGGGAATACTGTAGTTAGTAATTAGGTACTAAGGTACTTGATCAATGTATGAGTTCCCCAAGTTTGCGAATCATATAGTTTGGAGTACTTAGTGTGTTTGTAAAAATTGTAAGGCTTCTCTGTAATATTTATGATCTTTTGGGTTCTAGTGTTATATGCATATGCATCATTTTAGGGTTTTAGTGGTCTGGTTAACTGAAATGTTCCCTTTTGTGCATAGTCTTTCATTCTCGTATTTAGTTTGTACTGGTTGATTTAATTGCACTGTTTACATATATGAGCGCAAACTTGATGTGCCTTTGTTTAGTTGGTCCGTTGATATGAGCCCCACTGGCCCGCTTTTGAACTGCTCCTAGCATCCTGCTCTACGTTTTACTCTTTTCTATCGCTCGGCCTCATCAGTGGTTGTAGAATATTTGATGCGCGTTTCCATTCAAATTCTGAAATGCAGCGTTTTGGGATTCTGTCTTCTCCGTCTCCGTGTGACCTACGTGTAACGCGGGGATCTCTGAAATAGTTGTTTAGTTGAGTTGATATGGATTGTTATAGAATATGATGGACATATTAATTGGTTTATTTTGAGTATGATTGTGTTAGTTTGTTTCTGTTTCAGATTTGAGGTTATGTTATCACGTCGATTTTTGATATAATCACTTTGAGTAAATTTTAACCAGAAATCATAAACGGGGAATGAATGACGTGATTTTAAAGCGAAATGCCGGCCGGTTTTGAAACGCATATCAAGTACTTGCATTCCTATGCATTTATGCAAAGTGGGGTGGGGTCTAGTTTTTATTCTAATTTTTGCTCATTTGCATATGCTGCATAAGAAAGCAGGTGTACGCAATGCGTTTCAAAAACCGGCCGGTATTTCGCTTTAAAGCATGTTGAACAGAACGATGCAAAACTATAGGCTTAGTTAGATACGTTCTTCATTCTTTCTACTCACTCTTTTACGGTGGGCTTTTGTTTTCTGTCAGCATTCTTGAAACCCTCTTCAAATAGGCAATAAAGATGCCTGAGAACGGACGACGCTTTTTTTTGTTCTAAGGACCACTTTGTGCTTTTGCACCCCCGGGCCCAGCACATGCTTTAGATGTTAGTTTAGGTTTTGGTGTTTACTGTGAATTGGATTGGTTCTGAGTTATGTCTTGCTTGATATTTCGTGTGTTCTTTGGCGATTAGCGAGTTTAACGTGATAGATCTAGCATTTAGCAGCAGTGACCTGATATGTATGATAATAACTTGATCCTGGTTTGATTACAAAAAAAACTGCCCAAGTGTGTCAACTTGAAACCTGCAAACTAGCGTTTATTGATATTGGTGTTTTTTTTGTTGTTGTTATGAATTATCAGATTTATGTCACAGTTTGCCAATTAGATTAACGTTAACGTAATAACCCTGCGCGATCAGGACGAACTAATGGTAATTCATTTATTTTCAATGTTTTTGATTTGATTAAGAAATGCGATGCGAACTTTAGCCGCATTGAGCTGAGCTTGAATGTTCAAGATGAAATCTCGAACTTTCTAGTTAATTGAACCTTTCTCATTTCATGACTGTTTTTTGTTTTGTTTATTGTCCTCGGTGTAGCCGTGGTTTTGATTCACTTTAGAAGATTGCTCCTGAGCCAGCCGACTCTAATAACGGGGAATTACTTGTCATTGAGCTTGAGGCTTGGGCAGATTTTATTGTTTTGAAATGTTCAGCTCTTGGCTGGGCTGGATCGCTCTCTTACACTAACTTTTTAAAGAGAGCTTTCGAGGTTTTTCAATCTGGCGTCACAAAAGCTAACAAGGTGTAAGTCGAATTTAGAACCCCTAATTCTTGTGTAGTTCAGTAACTCGTGCCGTAGTTGGTGTAGTTGCTGTAATAACTGTAACTGAAGTTGCTCTTGATTTCCTTTCCTCCTTGTGGAATGTGGAAGGAAGGCTTATGCTCCCAATATGGTACTGGACTATAAGGAAAATTGCACAATTGTACTATACTATAAGGACAAATTAGGACAATGTAGGGTTTCTACGTGGGCTACTAGTGTGTAGGTTCGGTGGTGTTCACTTTTGTTATATCATCTCCTATATCCTTTTCCTCTGGTTCTTTATTCCTTCTATTATGGACCAAGAGATATAACATCAATTCGGGTCGGTGGACTACGGACTACCGTATGAGGTACTTCCGTATTTGTGTTTTTAGGTATGTACTCTAGGTGTTTGGGCTCAATCTAGGGTTCTTCGTGTGGACTACTGTATGTCGGTGTGTGTTACTTCATTATTTATTTTTCAATTGTTTTCAGGAAGGCGTGGCAATCCCTCGGTCAACTTGATAGAGAAGAAGCAATGGCCGGATTCGTCTTTCTTTTGGACAGAGTTTGCCCGCCATTCAAGCAATTTGTACTTGACTCCATCGAGGCTCCGCCCACAAAGTAGGTTCATTCTTATGTTCTTAAAGCGGTAGGATACGTGGTTTTGGAGCGTATACTGACAATACGCATTCCTATGTATTGTACGCAAATTTTTCCGTTATTTGACTTTCGGGCAGAGAAACAGAAATGTATACACCTAGTGAGTGTACGTTTCGAAACCACGCTTCATGCTACCATACCGCTTTCAAATATGTTGGGTTTTTTTATTTTATTTTTTTAAATATGTCTGGTTTTGAATTCCGGCTGAAGATTTTCTTTCTTTGTCTTTTTGTTGTTCTGATTTTGGCTAATTTGGTGGCTGCTGGCTGCGGCTGGTTTCGTTGTGGACCTTTTCTTGTATTGATAATACATCATTTTATTGCTCATTGAATTTCAGAGATTGTGGGTAGTTAATTTTTCCCCACTTCGTTGGCCTTCTTTCTTTAATTTATTTTCTCAATGTGGGCGTGTATTGAGGGGCAATAATTACCCCTTCATAATTAGATCTCATTGGTGCTGGCGCAAAGAATGTGCGAAACGGATAGAGTGACAGACAGCGGGCTCAGTTCCAGAGTCTTCTATTCCCTCTAATGTATCCACACACTGATGGATTCAGAAGGAGATGTTCTCTGTGAAAAAGGGATGTGAGGGGGTAGAGACGTAGAGGAGGGCTGGCCCGGCTCGCTGTCGAATGCGTTGGGGTCTTTGGAAATACACAGGGCCCACAATGCACATATATAGATCAACGAATGCAATTTTGTTTTCTGTTAGGTGGACATTGCTTGAATAGTATTGTCACGGACGTCACGGTCACAGAGTTTATTTAAATGTTTGTATTGTTTCAGTCAATTTCAGTGGCAAAATATCATATGGTTCCTGATGCTATTCGCTTTAAATTTAGAATTTGCTAGAGCATTTTACGGAGGAATTAGAATGATTATATAGTGTATTTGTTAAAACTTTTGGTACGGCGTGGCGTGTAATGCAAGAAAAAGATGCGCTCATTTGCGTGACTACCGTAATCGACTGCCTTGTTAAACACCAGTAACTTAGTGAAATAACTGACTAAGCTTTCTACTTCTTTCTGGTATTTCCCGATTCTCATCATTGTAGACTACTTACAATTAGGCTTTGGGCTCATTCATGGTTGTTAGAATTTCGTTGAATTTCTTGCATTTTTTTATTGTCCACTGTAATGTACTGTACTGTATGTCTGTCCAGTCTGTCTCTAGAGTCTCCCAGTCAACTTGGAGCTTCGAGCTGGTCCATTCATATGATAACTCGAACGAAAAGTAGTTTGTAGTGAATGCATTTCTTCTTCAGGTCCGACGAGTCGGAACTGCGTGTGTTGAACGGTCACGGAGGCGATCCCCAGCTGCCGAGCAGCTTCTCTGCTTCAGCACAACAGCCACCAGTTGATTGTCGGATATACGAATCACAAAAGTGAGTAAACGGTTTTCTATTTATATTATTATACAACTCTCTGAACGAGAGAGAGAGAGAGAGAGAGAGTGTGGCATCACCGTTGAACGTGCACGGAATAAATAAAAACGATATAAGCAACAGCTAGTCGAATCTCAAAAGTGAAATTCATATTGTTTGAAATTTTTTTATAAGGACTCGATTATGCGAAACTAGGGACTTTTCACTTTAGAGAAGCGGAAAACTGCTCGTTCTATATATATATATATATATAAGTATCGTTGTTTATGACTTAGGTAGGTTTTGGGGCGAAGCGATGGGAGTAATGAAGAGTTCATTTATGCATCTGAATCGTAGTATTATAGTTCTCGGTTTTAATCGTCGTTGTGGTGATAAGCCGGATAGACAAACTTGATTGCCGTTTTTTTTAGAAAACAGATCCAAGAGGCGTTGAACGCCCAAACATATCACCAGTTTCGAGCGTACGCACAACAACAGATACAAGGGGCTCCTGAACAGGTTGGATTTGTGTTTACCATATTTGTATATTACATATTTTATTTATTCCTACTTTCCTACTTGCCACGTTGTAGTTAACGGCCAGTTGCTTGTGGGGTGAATTTCGCATGCTAGCCTGCTGGTTTGCACAGAATGGCAGAGACGGGGAATATTTTTTCACTGTTCTTTCTCGCACAATTACGGCGATTGCCTAACATTTTCCGCCTTTTCGCTGCTGCATTTTTGAAGTTTCCGTTCTTCCCATCTTAGGTTGTTAGCGTATTGAATTAGGTTTCCTCGCAGTTTGAAAAAAGTTTTGAAGGAAATTGAAATTGCAAGTGTTGAGGAAATTAATGGGAAAGTGAGTGACTCGTTTTGTTTACCATTGGCTTTTATTAAACCCTCGGGGCAATTTATTTTGTCGAATGTTCTTCAAGTTCTTCTCAGTACTTTAATTAGTGAGGTGAGCAATTGTTCAATAGTGCGATACTAGAATTCTATTCTAAACTGCGAACCCGTTTCACTAATTTACGCGGGGTTACGGTATTGTATTCGAAGTATTCGAAGTTACAAGTATTCTCAAGGGAGTGTGTTTTTTGCACCATTGGTCCGCGGTTTTTTTCCAACCTTTAACGTTTGATTTTACTACTTGCATTCCAAAACACTTAATTTTGTCGCCATGGAGAGCGCGTAGTGAATTTTGTCTAACAAGCTGAGCTGTCATGTGATTGTAGCACTTTGTGTGCTGTATTGTTTATTATCGGGGATCCAGCTGAATCTCGCCTACTGGTTACTATGGTAATGCAAATTGTGGTAAAAATCGTAGTGCTTTACTTAGAATTATATTCCCCCTTCTAGAGTGTTCGCTTTGGCGTTTTTTTGTATGCTTTGGTTTTGTAGTTCTTTTTTTTAGTAATTCATATTCATCGAATTTGGGATTCTTTACATGTTGAAGGGTTCTTTCCCTCTACTCTACTGTATGCGTCACTTTTTGAAGGGATGGGATTCTTGGCCTCAAACTTTTTTGAGCGAACCAACGAATTGTCGAATATCCTTTGTTAGCGCGATAGCGCTAACATAGTTTGGGTTACATCAGAGAGCCCTTTTTTCCAGTTTTATCAGTTGTTTTCAAGAAGCTCTGATGTTACCATAGAGATGTGCTTGGGGCATTTTTATATTTGTGCTTGGGAGCGCACACATATTTGACATATTTTTAGATTTTTTTTGTCTGTTAGCACAGGTTTCTCATCCCTCGATCCATTTTTTTTATTAGTCAACGTGGCACGATGTACGGTTTCAGAAAATCGAATTTCTTTATTGAGCGCAATAAAATGAGCAAATTTTTGTATTTTGGCACAGTTGTACTTACACGAGGATTTAGCTGAAGGCACTGTGAAAGCATATCACGGTTAGTAAGCGAATCAAACGAAAAATGTGTACACTTAAGTTATATTTACAACACAACACACCTGTATCGAGTCGAGCACTCTATATATTAGTAATCAGATAAAGATTTTAACAAATCTAACAAATAAATAATCACACGTAACGCACATTGAGTCGCGAAGATACTAATACGGTATTTAGAGTAATTATTCTTTTTTAAAGTGCAGGCGCTGCCCTAGGGGATTTACTTGCAGAATATTAGTACTCAAAAATGTTTGGTTTTGCAGTTGGCAGCGCGTATTGAGTGAGGGTCCTACGGCTGAGCTTACTGCCTTACTTAAAAGTTACGTAATAACTTCATCACTATGTACAATATGTTCGCGAGGTGGGGAGGTCGAACTCTCGAAATTTCTTTTCGGCGATTGGTACTTTGTTGAATCGTGATGTCCACTAGCACAGCAATTGTATGTGGTCGTGAACTCGACCCTCGACTTCGTGTGACACGGAAGTCTCGAGGATGTAGACTATCAGTTTCTGAAAAAGTGTTGATCATTATTCGACGATATGGCGCATGGCACATGGTGTAGTACTGATATGCAAAGTTTTGTGCCCTGGAAAACATTCCTGCATCTTAGGAATTCAGTCATACGCTTCAAAACTAGGAGCCATACCGTTTTAAAGCTGGGTGTATCTAGCAAGCAGTTAGTCCAGTTACGTCCTCACCTGTGTATTATGGTCATCTCCATTCGTTCTTCCATTGTGGTTCTGGCAAACGTCTCCTTCATCGGCATCTTCTGCTTCGTTCTGACGTCGTTGTTCTTCTTTGAGCTTGAGCACATTGTGCAGACTGAGTATGGCCATGTCGTCAATCTGAAGTTGAAGTACTATCGGGTCTGTGGAGCATTTGTGGAACAGTGAAACTCCTTTCTCTTTCGGTGTAAATTCATAAAGTTATCGCTATATGAAAACCTACTTCTCTGTTTCGTCCCACGTCGAGTTCGGTCAGTTGTTCCACGTTTCGTAGATGTGATAAGGCGGCGATGCCTTTGCTGTAAACTTGTATGTTAGTTTCATCATTTCATGTTTACATGAACCTTCGTTTATACGAGTGCAATCAAGCATTAACTCGTGTACTCAATGTGAACTTGACTTGGCACCTGTGTTCTGACTGTGCATATTATCAGTATCAGCGAGATGTTGTTGGACAGAAATGTGTTCCTTTCTTCGAGACAAGATGAGTTCTTTAATAATCTAACCTTGTCATCTGCATACAACCAGCCATCGAGATTGACTCAATTCTGTGTTGCGTACTTGCGATTGCGAACGGAACTTCATCAGTTAGATAGATGCAACCGGATGTGTCGAGCTAAATAGTGGATTCATGGAAATAGTGGATTCATATTGTCTTTTATCTTCGTTTGATATTGTCCGTGACACTGGACTTGGACATGAAGAGGTATATAAAACCTTCCTGTCAGTAGGACTAAATTTTAAGACATGGGAGAAATTCAACAATTAAACTCCCATGTGCAATTGTTTCCCGAAGACACTGCTAGGTTCACCAGGCCACTTTGTTCCATACGTTGGAATGTTTTTTGCTGGCGCAGGGTTTTTGCCTACTTCAAAAAGAAGAAAGCCTACATGTTTCAGTTGATTTCGGCGAAGGGCGTGGATAATGGCTGGTGCCGTTATGTTGATACATTTTACCAGCCTAAAAATTAGCTAAATGAAAAGCTTTTCGTCTCTCTAACTTATCCCTGTGCCAGATGCATCATCCTCTTACTATTTGCTCTATCCCTCTCTCTCACCGTTGTTTACCAAAACAACATTACAATCAGCTGTGTGATTTCATATGGCGACACTCTGCAAGTTGTCCTGCAACTGTCTTCTTCTGGATGAGTGATGAGAACAATCGGTATTTTGGTAAAGAGGTGCAGTAGTCTTCGTGTTGTATAATAAAGTGAGATTTTTTGCTTACCTCAGAGACTGCAGGTTTCCGTAGTTGCAAACGACGTAGATGTCTTCATTGGATAGTTGCATTGTATCTCCAATCTCAAGTCGTTGAACTTCTCTGCAACACTCGAGGGCACTGTAGTCGAAGACGTTCTTGCAAGAGCTAATGCTCAGCGATTCGAGACGGATCAGATGACTGAGTATCACTCGCATACTGATCTCGCTCAGGCATTGCACGCTCTGAAACACTGTTATTTCAGTAAGATTATTGATTGCATACTTAAATTTATAAAGATTCTGCTGTGTCGGTATGATACCAGCGGTATTTGACCGTGTCAAGGTTATAAGTATGGTGTAACTTTAACATACTGTTAGTTTCAGCTCCGTAAGATTGTTGAGCCTTCCGAGTAGATCCAGCTGCGTATCCTCATGATCAATGTAGCCAAGTGACAAGGACTTAAGATTTGACAGTCCCGACATTGTTTCCACGATTGCACTATCAAACACGGGCATCGGTGATAGTGTTAGTGAAGTGAGTTGATCCTGGTACTCGAGCACGTCGAGCAGGGCGCCGACGTGCATGTGATGAACGGAACTCGCATCGAGGTGACTGAAGAAGTTGACTTTGTTATTTAAGTTAAAGGGACTCGTCTTGAGTTTTCACCTAACAATACGTTCAAGTTCAGTGGTTGTAGAGATAGCATGCTTAGGGACAGGACATACAAGTGTGTGTCAGCGAGGCTGCAGGATTGCTCAAACGAGGATATTAGCGGCCTAAGTAGAGCCCATGGTCATGTTCTAAGACGCTCTTCACCAATAAATGCTTGGGATCAAACATTTTCTCACCTAAGCTTTCCGGAAATTTTGTGAAGTTGGTTTAGAATTTTGGAGGATGCTGATCGACAGTTGAATTTCTTGAGCCTGATGAATCGAGGAAAGTATGTGGTGATCTGAAGGAAGTCTACGATTCCTTATTCTGTTCTGTTAGTTTCTCTATTCTCTATAATTGTATTATGGTCATTGTGCTGGAAATGTTCAGTTCTGTAAGGAGAGCGCGGCTGTGGCTTACCTTTTGTGCGTTGTCGTCATCAACCCAACTGGTATCCTCGATGGAGAAGAATTCTAGCTGCTCAGCGATTGTGTCGAGCAATGGCGAGAGATCTGCGTTGAGGATCACTGCGCTGAGATCGAGAACTCGGAGTCGGTGGCATTCACTGTAAATGGAACTGTTGTATGAATCTTCTATCAACCAATGGTGCTCACTCAGTAATTCATAGAGAAGACTCTCGTACTGTACCCCGTTTACTGGGTACTCACCGGAGAGTGGTTACTGTCGATTTGGAACGTAATTGTGGTGAGTTGTCTCTTTAAGATGAGGCCAAGCTCTTACTCTGCTATTCCGTTGATGATTGGCTGTGAAACCTTGATCCATCTGCCGCCGAATGTCAATTCGAAAACATAATTTCCACACCTTTCCACCACTCCCAAGACTGTTGGTTCGACGGATAGGCTTTCCTAAAGTTGGCAGGCATTCAGATATTAAGCTAAAGTTGGCGCTCATCAACTATTCTTGTTCTTTTACAGCAAGCCGACTAGATGTTCCAATTGAATAGGATCACGGTTTCCATCGCTAGTTTCCTAATCTCTGATGTTTGTTTACCGTGATACGTTGCACTTACTCACTTGTTGATAGTAGCACGAGCTAGAGCATGAGTTGAGATATTTTGCAATGTTGAGTTGTTTCATGTCCGAGTAGGCGGAGCTCCGCTGAAAATGTTGATATCCATCTATTGTCTTGTAATATACTGTATAGAATATAATTGCACTAGGAGTATTCAATTACCGTAGTATTCCTTATAGTATAAAAATTGTACCATCTGTACAATTGCAACATACTTTCCGTATACCGTATAGAATAAAATACTATAAGTAAAAGTATACATGAATACTGTGAGAAACAGCGCGGCGAGGATTATGCCTTACATAGTAATACTGTGAGAAACAAAGTGGCGAGAACAATGCCTTACATAAAAGACCGTAATTTTTCTAATAAAGATAATGATATCCACCCACCATTAGAACCCATCGCCATAGTCTGCAAACCGCCTCGAGTTTGACCCGCTGATTGAAATCCAAATATTTGAAGATGTGTTCTAGTGAATCGGGATCGATGTTCATTGCATGAATAGAGTAGGAAAAATGGAGTTAATATGAAACGGCAGTCTTTTATAGTTAAGTCTGAAATACACACACAGAATATTAATAGTGAATTTGTGAGAAAATAATAGCAATATTGGATTTACCCTGCAAATAATGATATTTGTGATATAAATTAAATATAGTCTAAAGAATGAAGAATGCACATATTAGGTGTAAGAAATAAGAAAAGATACGTGTAGCTCTACTCTAAAGCAAGGTTGATCGCTGACACTTGATCCAATACTGCTTGCTAGTGTCTGATTTGAATGTAAATAACAAAATAATGCTGATGCTAGCTTACTGGGGACTGGGAGGCTGTTACTTATGTGAAGGTAAACGTAAACAAGGGAAGAGCCTAGTTGTATTGGGGCGTGTTCTCCGAGCCATCACTATGCCTTTTCACATGGTACAAACGGTGGTTTGGGCACCTGACGATGATTTAACTCGTGACTACTCTCAATAAGCAACCAGCCTCTGGTACTGGCTGTCAGCAGCTATAAGCGAGAGAAAAGCGACATGGAAATATATTAAGAATGTGCCAATTGTATGTAGGTTTCCTCAAAACAACCCGGCGTATCTGGTTACACTTGAGGGATGTCTGGGGTCATGGAGATGGAGGGCGTATGAAGTTGTGAACGTGAACGCTGGTCTTAATAGGTTATTTGAAGTTTTTTTTATGATTGTCATTTAACGAAAATTACTTTTTACCGATTATAACCAGTGTCCTTTTCGTTACTTACGGATATGACAAGTGTGCTAGCACGTGTCAGTAGATACAGCGGGATTTTCAGAGGACTGCCAGTACCAGTAAACAAAAAAACAATGCGTGGATTGCGATCTACGTTATTAGCGTCTAATTGTCTAAGATATTAAATGTGTACTTGAAATCGTTCGAGCGGTTCAAGCATTGTCGTCAGCATAGGCCTTACAATTTGTATGTGGTGATAACTAGTTTGGTTTGGGAGTTGGGGTGCTAATTTGGAATTTTTTGGTGCTTGACCGATCATTGATATTTGATAAAAAATTGAGCTGAACTACTAGTCAGCTATTGAAATTTCGCGCGGCGTAGAATATTGTACACTGAAACGTTTTGTGATTGCGGCCCAAGTTATCCTTGTTGACGATGCGATTGACGAAAGTAACTGGCTTTGGAGGATTTTTGAGGGATCTGAACGTCACCGATAAACAACTAGTATTGACAGAACAGTTGATCGTCACCAATAGTATGAAGATGAGCAGCAGAAACTGCAATATTAGATGAATAACAAGAACAATCATTTGAGCACAGGAAAAAAAGGGGCGTTGACTTTTTGTGGAAACCTTTGGGTGATCATTATTAAATTATTTCACGCGAGATGTAGTTCAAATTAATCACAGAAAATGAGACATATATGCATAATTTTTGGAACATTATTTGGATTTGAACTTTGAACTGTAAGCAAAATGATGAATTATGCGGGAAGACTTGGACAGACTTAATATAAGATAAATCGGCAAAATCATATATGTAGAATGCTAGATTTTGAAGAACTTTCGCCCCTTGCATTGGTCGAACATCATTTTGGTTCTATGTGTCTATGTCGCTTGCGCATTACAGCATAAAACGGGCATAATGATGTGATGCTTAAGCGTGGGAACTTGACTATTAGGAATGCTGTTTAGGAAAAAAGGAATTTAAAATATGAATCGTATAGATGCATTCCAACATTTTTAAGAAAATCCACGTGTTTGATCGATCAGCACTTGTGCCATTCAATTTTACTTCTAATTTAGTTACTACGTGCTGCGTCTAGACTGACCAGCTGCGTGTCTTTTTCTGCAGAAAAAGATGATGCTATTTCTATTTGTTGGTTGAACATTTCCCGATTATCATAAATTAATTGTTGAATAGTATTATTTAAAAATCTGCCCAATTAGTCATCATCTTCATCATCAGTAATTTAATATGTTTTGTGAAGAAATTGAGACAAAATTCAATGAGTTATACTACACTGAACGGTCAACTGACTTGAACCCCGACCAGCTGTTTTGCTTATTTTTGCCCGCCACACATACGTTAAATTGAGATGTGTGCTGGTCAGTTGATACGTGGATATCAGCAAGGAAAATGGGTGACTTAGTGGATTGGGATTTGGGTAGAGATTGGATTGGACCAGAAGAAAACATAATGATTGATATGACCCTCGGTTCTTACTATCATTTACATTATTCGACACGTGTTGCTCAATTTCTTGAGGTTCGAACTTGCACGTGACTATTTGTGAATCTTGGGTTAAAGCGGTAAAGCCCGTAGTTTTGAAATACCATTTGCGGGCTTTATACCATGCAGATCGTGTGGCATTGTTTGCAAAATGAGTGCCGGAATCCGGAATTGAACGGAAGGGTGCAAAATTTGTATATAAAGTGTGGAAACGGAAACGTGACATAGCCTTTTAAAGATTGGTGATGGTCAAGGTCCAAATTTTAAGTTTTTAGAGGAATAACCTATATGAAGTGAAGCAAAGAAACAATGACAATAAAATATTTACGGCAAGTGAAATGTGTAGGGGGTGCAAGTTGAAATTGAAAGTGGGTTGTTGATATGTGTAGTCAAATTGATAACCCCCGGGAGTCGACGCCTGCCATATCTTATCTTTTATCTGTAACATGGACAGTGGTTTACAATTATCCATATGCAGCTGCATCGGCTGTCGTTTTAGACAAATTTAATCCAATTATTGTTTGAAACGAGGTTCGTACGAGGAGTTTCTATTTCTCAAAGAATGTGTATCGATCAAAATTGCAATATAAATAATAAATCTTTTGCGCTGGAAGAGCGTGCAAGGTAAATTACTAAACATGATGATATAAAAACGTAGGCCGACGCAAAAGTGATGCGTTGAGCAAAAACTGTTCACTATTTGTGATCTTTTAATAATAAGATTGTGATAAATTATTGCAAATTTCTAAAAACGGGTCGTGGTGATAAAAAACAATATGCCGACAAAATACACTGTGGGACCTGGAGAATGCTCTTCTCTAATTGCGTATTTTTCGTGATAATCCACTCTTGAGCTTAGTGAGTGCGGCCTAGAATTGGACCGCCCCCGTTCGTGTGTGGCGTTAGCATATCTTCACCCGGAGGGCATTGTAAATATTGCGGAGAGCGCGCCTGCAACGTGACACATGCGCAGTGTCACAAAGAGGGAGCCGTTCCCTCGCGGCGCGCACACACGTTCGTACAATGTTACGTAACTTACTGATCTCACCTGTCACTCGTGACAGCTACGATAATTGCAAATAGGGAGGGCTCAAGTTGACTTTTCTGTAGTTTAGCGTGGTAAAGGACTGGTATGTAAAAATTTGCTAACCAATTTTTGGAGTGGGTGAGCGGGGTATGTACGGTCGTACGGATATATCTGGAAGATACGCTAAATAGTGTTTGTTGGTCACCAGCCTTGCGGACTAGCTCTACCCGGTTAATTTAAGTGGAAAGCTGTGAAAATGGTGTCCTAAATGAGGAAAGACTGAATTGAATAGGTGTTGAATGAAAATATGATCGGCCCGGCTCTGTGAAATCTCAAATCTCGCCCCAGCTTCTACTTTTGTTTGCCTATTTACCCGTGTTTGTTGGGTGGGGGGAGTTCGCCCCACAACTCCAGACGTTGGGCAAACTGGGAGAGAATTTGAAAGTTATCGAGTGTCTTTGACGAGGAAAACATCTTTGTGTTGGTCAAAAAGTGTTGCGGTTGAGGTTTTTGAGGACTCAAAGGCTTGATTGATTTGAGCGCGCATGTAAGGATGGTATGGGTTCTGAGCTCCGGCAATTACTGATTTTGGAGAAACTAACTAACGGTTTGGAAAAATTGATGCAGAATCGTACAATCGTAGTTCTGTGGATGTTTATTAGCAAACTTGGATTCTTCATTCTTCGTCTACTTCCATTGCTAGTACGGTTTACGTTTACTTGCCAGTGGTCTACGAAATACGCCCCATTTTCCCGGTAATTGTTTCGGCAATTAATTCTCGTCTTTGTGGGGGTCAAGTCTGTTAATTAGGTAATGATGAGAAAATCTCCCGGTTTCACTTATATGTCATGGTTATCTTTGTCCATCTATGTCCATCTGGAAATTTCTGGCACAGAATGGAACATGGTTGCTCATCAGGCGTTTCACAAAGTACGTGCGTGCCATACCGCTTTAAAGTGAACAGAAGAAAACTAGTTATCGAGGATCCGGAGGCCGGATATCTGTCTGTCTCTTGTTTTCCGTGACTGTTCCAAAACGCTGAGATTGTTGTTGTTTTCTCCCGTGTTGTCGCCTGCTTCTCCGCATCGAGTGCTATTTCCCGAGTGTTATTGGACCTGTGGTTTCTGTGCGGATCTTTGATTTTACTTGAATACATAGTAAAGGGTGTAAATATGTTGTAAACTGAGAGAGAGAAAGAGAGAGAGAGAGAGTTCGATTTACGACAATGAAGCTGAAGTTGCTGAAGTTAAAGTTGAGCAGGCGACGTTATTCTAGTTATGAAGTATTCTATGTTGCTGCTATCCGGAGATCCGGAGTTGTCATCTGTATTCATATGAGTCTCACAATATGAAGTAGGATTTTCTTGTTTCTGCTTTTCCTACTATCCATTTTTCAGCAAGAGGCCCTGATCAAGCAGCTCCAGGAGCAACACTATCAACAGTATATGGCTCAAGTTTACGCCCAGCACGCGTCACAAGCACATGTGAGTTTACACTGTTTGGTTGGTTTTAGAACTACGAGCAGCAGTACATGTTGAACTATTTGCGAGATGGTTTGTAAGCAAATTTTTTTACTTGTGAACGCTTTCGATGGCGACTTGTGTGAATGCTGAGTAGTTTTCTTTGCGATGAATGATAAAGAAGTCAGCCTGAAGCCTGAAACTTGACAGTGTATCTCCTCCTTTTTCAAGTTTACAGTACCTTTTCGGGCATATGCTTTTAAAGCGATATGGCATGTGGTTTTGAACAAGTATTATTTTTCTTTAGAACTGTATTTACGTAGTACACACGGGAATTCGGTTGTCCTGTGGCCGTATGCACGAACGACCGGGGACCTCCCAGCCGGGAGACACCCGCTAGAGACGTCCCCACCCGGTATATGGCTCCCAGTATGCACGAAACTCCGGGTGCGGGAAGCTTGCGCACTTTTGGATTTTATTAATTTATACTCGATTTGATGTAAAATTCAGTTTTTTTTTCGGTAAAAGGAATAAAAGGAGGAAAGGAAAGATAATATTGCATAATTATACCAAGTTTACTCTTGTCTACATAGTTTGGGTTTCTCTTTTGGTTTTTTTATGGAAAGAACGACAGTTATGTGGTAAAAACCACACTACTTATACATGTTGCGGTGCTAATGAATTTAATAGTATTTCTCATAAATTTAAGGAGGTTTGAGTGGGTTTTGTGTGTTAAACCCGTTGTTTTCGAATGATTGTTTTAAATACTAACAAGGTGGAGAAAAAAATTAATCACCTCGTAAACACATCGTATGACAGCAAAGCGTTTGGTTATTAACTGTTTTAAGTTCCCAGCTAACATAAATGAGCCTACTAAGTAAAAATATGGAATATTTCAACAAAGAATCCGTTATAATAGTTGTATACCCGGCCATTTTGGCCTGGTACGAAATTTGTCTCCACGGGAGCCTCCGGGGACTTCCCAGAGTTTCGTGCATACCGGGAGACGGCCTCTGACCGGGAGCCTCCCACTGGGGACGCCTGGGAGGTTCCCAGTGCGTTCGTGCATACGACCACAGAATGCACTTCAAACAATTGTCATGCAGCTTTAAAGGTCCACGATTCACATATTCAATTCTTAAACCTTTAGTCACAGAACATGTCGGAAGAGGGAGCCGGAGGTGTCGTTCTGCCGCCCAACGATCCGAAACGCCGTTCCGACGAGGAGAGAAACCGAGATGAGGACAGCGATGTGAGCGATGAGGAGCCTGGAGATGATCTGCCCTGTAAGTTGAGGTTTTAGTCTTGTGGAACGGATTGTCACTCCCTTTAAAATGATAAAATTGAGCGTTTATTACAATAGTTTTGTTGAAAACCAGGAAATTGGAAAGAAAGAAGATCATCAAATGAGGAAATGTTCTTTCTGAGCACTTATATAACATGCTTGCTACATCTCGAAATTTGCGCAAAGAGGGAGGCCGTGGATCCACGGATTCGCGTAGGAGTGGGGGCGCCTAAGGTGCGATGTGTGCAACTCCAGGTGGCGCATCTGCCGCGCCGTGCAAAATGCGTGCCATCTGAAATTATACACTTTCCTAAATTTGGCGCTCCTTGGGTGTACGCCGCTCCGCACTGATGCATACCTTTTTTGTGCGGCGCAACCATGAAATATAGGCAGGTCTCTTTCTAAGCTTCCTACACATCACGTGTGTTTTGCAGCCAAGCACCCTAGTCAGACTAAACCGACTACCGGCACTAATGCTATTGCCACCAGCACTGCTAACACTGAGGTTATCCCACCATTTATCGCTAAGGACGACAATAGGCCACAAGCGGATGGTTTTGTAAAGGACTTTACTAATATATTGGACGCAAGCGGTGTTATCGATGCTCAGCATACTACTACTACCACTGGGTTATCTTTTACCAATGCGGCAGGAGAACCAGATATAGATCGGCCTGTAGAAGATATTCTCGACTATAAACCGCCAGACAGTGGGTTAAATTGGTATTTAAAGCGGCATGACGCATGGTTTTGGAACGCCAGTTTGCTTATAACACATGCAAATCAAATGCGGTCGTCCTGGATCAAGTTTGACGAACCTTGGGTCATACCGCTTTAGCAATGTGGTTCTCGGTTCTCGCGTATTGGTACTCCTGACCTTTGGGAATGTGGTGGTAGAATCCTTGATAACCTTGCCTTAGAGGTAGGTAGGTAAGTTTTTAAGTACTCCCAAATGTAAGGAGTAGCAATTCACGTTCACGAGAATGAAAATGAAAATGATAGTGTTTTGTGAATCTGACTTTTACACTATTTTCTTTTTTTGTTGGATCATGTTGTTTTATCCGCACCACCACCACTAGAGCACTAGGCAGCTGAATTTCTGCGGAGGGAAATGAACGCACTTATCATGCAAAAGCAAAAATTAATGGAGAAAATGTTTTTCAAGATAAATATTGAAGATTTGCACATTAATTGACAAGCCTGTTATGACTTTAGTTTTCATATATCCTTTTATTTGTTTTCTCACGCACGTGAAAAAAACTTGGATTGGGACTTGTTAGGCGGTATGCAAGAATTGTCTAGTTTATATTATTCTACTTTACTTAGCGAATAGTGATATACTTACTGTTTGCCAATTATTTTTCAAGTGTCGTCCATACACGCACAAATGGGACTCTTCTGTCATTGTAGGTTGTCACTACCTTTGTAGGAAGGCGTGGGTGGTCGGTTGCGAGTGCGGCATGCTTTTGGCTGAGGCGGGGCTTTAAAGCGGTATGGCACGTGGTTTTGAGCTCATCAACTGCTTTAACATGTACTCTATGCTAATTGTGTTCCATTCTGTACCGTTCTGGTACATAACACATGGGAATGGAGAGTTTTCCAGCATGCGCTTCGAAACCACGTGCCGTATCGCTTTAAATTGGCAGGTTTTTTTGCAGAATTGGACTACCTAGGCTATAAATTACGAAGTAACGTATGCCGAACTCGCAATTGTGTTGCATGACCACCTGCGCCAAGTTGCACTTTGACTGTCGTGATCTTGTTGTCGTTTTGTTTTGCTAAAAGTATCATTGTCGTAAGGTGTTTGTTGGCTGAACTAAGGATTTCGTGTTGTCATTTTCAAGATTGCTTATCATATACATTTCTGTCTGCTCACGTTATATGTATGTGTTCATTAAGTGTGTTTGTCTGTTCGTGTCCATGTCCAGTCCCGTTTGACAACTTCGATGTCTAAGTGTTGAATGTTAGTGGCCACATATGACATGGAGCTGATTGAATGTAGCGGAGGTTGCACATCGAAAAAATTCGAAAACCTCCGGAGGGGCAAAATTGGGCGTTTTCGAGCAGTTTGCAGCGGAGGATTCGAGCTTCAACTTGATAACCATAATCATATGTAACACGATAATGATCGTCGAATAGGTGTAGGTGTAGATCAGTTAGTTATTGGTTAACAGTTTTTGCACGTTGCCCAGTATGTTTTGAAGACATATTCAGTTTTTGCACATTTTTTTTGGTTAACAGTTTTTGCAACACTAGTATGTTTTGAATTTTGAAGACATATCACCACCCGAGCGGGAACTTCTTTCTTTTCCCCTACGACTCTCACATAAGAATACCGTTTTCTGTCCATAGGGAATAGAAAATTTCCCCTCCCCGAGGGAATGAGTGGTAAATATAGGAATTTTAGAGTGCCCCTTTTCGGGTGGGGGTGGTGGGTAATAATAAGGAAAGTATTTTGTAGTGTGCTTGTGGGCTAACCTATTCCCAAGTGGGTTGTATGCTGAACTCGTATTAGTATCTGCACTTTTACCCCATCATTTACCCACACCCTTTGTTGTGTATAGTGTATACGGTGGTCCCATTTGCGCTGCTTGCGTTTGTACTTTTGGATTATCCCGCTTGATTAAATCACTCTAAATTAATCAATTAATCGACTCTTGTCTCCAATCCTGCTAATCAGTTTTCCTCAAATCTATAACTCTGATAGCCTATTTTTAAGAAAGAAAATTAACCCCTTCTCCTTAAAAAGAAGTTTGTTTGTTTGTTTGTTTGTTTGTTGGACTGTGTGACTAGTCTATGTCCAACGTCTGTGTCTCAATGCCCTTCGTCCGTTTTTTCTTCTGCTTTCCTTTCTTTCTCGTATCCATAGAAAATTTGACTATCACCAATGCAAACGAATTCGAGCTTTCTTGTATTCTACTACTATATGTGAGCGTGAGCTGTCCCAGTTTGCGTCGTAAATCAGTGTACCCCTTTACTATCGATTTTTCGATTGGTTTTTGTGAAGATAGTCATAGTCGACCCCCGTTGTTTCTTTTGAGTGTATTGAGGCGGGGGCGTGAGTGCTTGTTGAAGGTTTATTTGGTTTTTGTGAAGTAGACGTTCCGGAAATGCAGATAAGAGCACGTAAATTTGCATACATTACGTGGGGGTGTTGTTGCCCGTCGTGCGTATGTTTCAAAACCACGTTTCATACCTCTTTAACGGCGGTGTTTAGAATTTCTAACTAACAATAAGTACTGTCATCACAAGAACCAAATAGATCTTCTTTGTGCCTATGTATGGTGAAAATTGGAGGAAGTGTTTTTTCCTTAAAATTCAGGAAAACTTGAAATCTTGTCAGTGAAAGTAAGTTTATCCATTTTTTTAGCCAATCCCAATATCGCGCCCGCGTCGCTGTGGAACCGTCAGGATATCTCGGAGTTCAAAGAGGCGATTCGCAAAGGCGGACCAGAGGGAATTATCAAGGTTGGACATGGAGAGACGGTGACGGTGAGTGTTTCTTGTTCAGATTGTAATTTATATATATGAAATTCCGCTGTGGCGCCGCCAAAAAAAAGTGAGAGCGGGAGTACCGCCACACGTGCGCGACGACAGCGTGTGTAACTCGTCATCTCCCTGCATAACTGGCTCATTAGCGTAGTCAAAAAAGCCATTGCCTTTTGCCTTTGATCGACAAACTTAAATATTAAAGGGACGGGCCCATCAAAATAAACCCATATTTTGCATGTTTTTATAATTTGTATAAAGGGGTTTATTATAATATATGTACACTAAATTTCGGCTAGACTTTATCCCGCTGAAATTTTTCGGTGTCGATAAACGCATAAGTATACCGTAGAAGACACACAATTGCACCCTTATTTCCTTACCGTGTCTCCCGAGGATACCTCGCTCTGGTTGGGACCCGGGAGACCATCTGTCTATATAGCCATATTTCCCCGGGACACGCGACAAGAAAATAAAGGTGCAATTGTGTGTCTTCTACGGTACACTTATGCGTTTATCGACACCGAAAAATTTCAGCGGGATAAAGTCTAGCCGAAATTTAGTGTACATATATTATAATAAATCCCCTTTATACAAATTATAAAAACATGCAAAATATGGGTTTATTTTGATGGGCCCGTCCCTTTAACGATTCACGACGACCAGTTATAACAAATCGTTCGAGGTTTTATGTATGGGTGGATTCTCCCCAGAGAGTTCTTGTGGAGGCCGTATTCACCAACACAGAGGGAGTGCTCCCTAGGCTCACGAGTGGTCTGAATCTCTTCTGCTCTCGCACTCTCTACACACTCTTTAGCTCCCTGTGGAGGCAAGGGAGGGTTCTCCCTGCGTGTTGGTGAATACGGTCTCAGCATTTTTTTGCCACGTTCCTTCATGAACTTCTGTTCTCTAGATCCGTGTGCCCACTCATGAGGAAGGCACAAGTCTGTTCTGGGAGTTTGCCACCGATCATTACGATCTCGGATTCGGAGTCCTGTTCGAGTGGACTATTGCGGACACGAATCAGGTACTACTTATACCGTTTAGTAACGATATACCGTTTAGTTCCGATATGAAATTCGCGTATTCTCGTATACTGTAGCTGAGGATATAATCAGGTACCACTTAGTTAGACCGTTTAGTGAGTATATTCCAATTTGAAATTTAAGTGTACTGTGGCTGAGGATATATGAATAACGCTAGTTCATAGTTCATACTATGTTATGTACAGTCAGCGCGCCTGTCTCCTGGTAAACATAGAAAAGCATGTTTAATCTAGGGCTACTGTGACGACGCTGATTTATGTTCTATGTGGTGTCAGTATAAAATGAATAATGATTAGCATCCATAATCTCAGAGAGTCCTTGCAGGTTTCCGTGCACGTGTCGGAGTCTTCGGATGAGGAGTTCGAGGAGGAGGTTCCCGAGGGAGGATATCCCCAAGGAGTAGTACCAGGTACGGTGAGGGGGAGAGACGGAGGGGAGAAAGAGGGTGGATAGGGAGAACGAGAAGGGAGGGGTAGGGATTAGAGTTAGAGGGAAAGACTCAGAGAGGGAAGTGGAGGGGTAGAAGGAGGGAGAGGCGAGAGATTGACAAGAGAGAGAGAGAGAGAAAGAAAGAGAACGGAGAAGAGACAGGAAGAGGGGAAGCTGTTTTCAATGGCTCCTTTTTTGTTTAGGAGATGTCGAATCTGGAACTCCATGGCAGATCAAGCAACGAGATCCGAACAAACCGAGACAGGACGAGATCATTCCCGTCTACAGAAGGGACTGCCATGAGGAGGTGAGGAGTTGAATTTGGATCAGAGGTCATATTCAGCACTCCGATTCCCTCGGGGAATATTCCCTGGGCACAGAAATTGGCATTCTAGTGTGAGAGACGTTGAGAAAAAGACGGGGAATTCCCCAGGGGGAATTGAGTGGTGAATATGGCCTCAGAAGTGAAAATAATTTCTCTAAATTGTGGACTAGACTAAAGGATTGGTTGAATTAGGGGCCTAGAGGTGCGTAAATCACGTACAAGATTTATAGAGTGGTGTGGAACATAATTTTTTTTTTGGTTCATTTCTCTAGTAGTTTGACGCTCTGTGCTTCTGACCACTGATAACACGCATTCCTGGAGATGGGACTACGTTCCTTCAGTTTCTTGTTAGATCCATTTAAAACTTACAACGTTTAGGTGTACGCTGGCTCGCACATCTACCCTGGACAAGGCGTCTATCTACTCAAGTTTGACAACTCGTACTCGTTGTGGAGAAGCAAGACGCTCTACTACCGCGTTTACTACAGTAAATAAGGAAAGGTTTGTCTTTTTACCTTATTTTTTGTGGATTTGGGGTGCGTGAGTTAGCGTCACGACTATGTAAATAGCATTGAATGTACTGTAATCTGACTAATAGATGTTTTTGGTGATTACTCTTTGCTGTTGCATCGGTTGCTACAATGGTATATTTACCGTTTTGCCACAGTGATAAGCAAAAAAATACATTGCCGCTTATTTTTCTCTTAAAGCGAAATATTGGCCGGTTTTTGAAACACATCACAGCATTTGCCGAGCAAATTAGCATAAATATGTAAGAATTCAGTTGTCCACGATCTGTTTCAAAAACTCGTCGGTATTTCGCTTTAAATTCTCATAGCGGCGATAGTAACTGACTGTTTCGAGAAAGGGAGTTACTGATTTAATTTTTATTTCCAGGAGCTTTCTACTGTTTTTCTCAATATCTCTTCATTTCTATGCACTTCCCGATGGATATCTTCAAGTTTACGGTAATCAGAATTCTAGAAAACATTTTTATCTTTATCATCCCCGTCTATCTTTAACTTATGACGAAGAGAAGATGAACATTTGAAATGTCAGGCGAATCTTGTATTGCTTCCTACGGCTCTGTAACTACTGTATTAAGACCCTATCTGTACTTATACTTATTGTTGTTAGTATTTATTTGCATATGTAATTAAAGCTAAATACCGGCCGGCTTTTGAAACACATCGAGTACACCAGCGTTCTTATGCAGCTTATGCAAATGAACATAAATTAGAATAAAAAAATCGAGCTAAATTCGAGCAACTTTGCATAAATACGTAAGATTGCAGCTGTCCACTATGCGTTTTAAAAACCGGCCGGCATTTCGCGTTAAAGGGTAGGTTGTGCGAGGAGTGAAAACTAAAAAACGTCTGTGTTCGCGTTGATTAGAAGAAGTGTTTATTGTTGAGAACTTGCAAGATCAGAAGAGAACGCAGACTCGTTTCATAACGCATGTAAACCTTGTAGTATTTATTATTTACTGATAAATAGTTAAACCGTGTGATAATTTATTAACTCTCTTTGTGATGATATAGCGTATATATACTATTTATTCCTGTTGAATGCTCTAAGGATTTTGTATTTTTGTATTTTAAAGAATGGGCTATTCTCTGTACCCAAGTTTCCAAGTATGCCTAAAAACTACCGTATTTTGATGTTTTTTTAATTTTTCCTATTAAATATGCAGCTTTGGTGGAATAGTTAGTATTGTCAGGAACGGAATTTTTTTGGGATACTTGGAAACCCCATAAGAAATCGCTCATAGTGGTATTTTTGAATTGTGATCGAATGTAGTAGTCAAATACTTGTTTTTTTTAATCTTTATTTTCTTTATGTCTTTATTTGCATGGTAAGGGCGTTTTAGTTAAAGCGGTGTGGCACGTGGTCTGTGAATATTATGTGTCGTCCGGCCATGCAGTCGCGGAAATTTGCATATAACGCATGGGAATGCAGCGATCATTTGAAAACCATCTGCGATACCGCTTTACCCCTTAGCACTGTTTATCATTTCGAGCTTTTCTTGGGATTTTCTAGATTTCTAAAAACTGATATCATGGGCCCTAATATTAATATTGTGTTTGCGAATTGGACAAGGTCTAAACGTAATTAAGTTTTTTTTTATTTCTTTTACGTTTCTTTTCCGGATCTTACTCATAATCATTTGTATTCTGTCTTTATTGATAAACTATTTTTTCTTCATTTTTGTTATCTGATGTCTCTGTGCTGACGCTGAAGTTCTAAGTATGATCAACAGGAAACCCCGAAATTATTTCACTCTGTTACAAAAATAGTTTATTTGTCGGTGCCGGTGGCCGGTAAGAAGGAGGTATGCAAAGGAAATGAAATAAACGAGAAAAAATGAACGATAAATCGATAAAAGAGAAAAAAATGAAATAAACGAGATTACAAGGAAATTTGAAGAAATGGAAAAGAGATCATATACGATCAGTAGAAAAGAATACGGGGAGATATACATAAGGTGTCACAATAAAGGGAATAGTTCCTTAGGTTGAAGTTACTGTAGTTTTGGTTAGCCACCTAACGTCTTCATTACAGTATGCCAAGGACAAATTCCCTCCGACGAAATAAGAGCATATTAATAAGGGTCCCTGGCGATCATGAAATACAGCTTGCAAAAAATACCCTAAGCCTAAGGACCGGTTAATTCTTTTGCTGAGTTTAGCTATAACTTTGGCAATACAATTTATTTCGCTAAGGTTTCAAGACTGGCTTTACAATTAAAAAATGCTTGTCTTGGCCCATTCGTCTGCACAGTTTTGGAAACTTGGTTCGCCCGAATAGTCTTCTGGAGTTGGGTTGAGGGGCATGGCGCCAAACCATCTTAAATTGGTCGGATATAATAGAGAATAACTCGAAAAGTCTGCCAGAGGTGTGTCGCACACACGCCAAAAATCATGCATATTTCCCTCCGAGAAGAGCATGAGGGTCCGCCGTACGTTGCGGTTGGATATTACTAAACGCTTGTCGCTGTTGAATATAATGTAATACAGCTATATACCGTTTGAGAATGCGCTGTGTGTCTCCGGCGTAGTAGCAGGTTTCCACAATTCTACCCTAAAAATAAAAGTATTTCTCTTGTCATAAGCCTTAAAACCTTGTACTTAATCACTCTGCAATAGAAAAGCGGCGAAAATAGCGTTCAATTCACGATGTCTCTAAAAATAAATGTTCTACTGATAAACGGTTTCCTTACGTCAAGACTACAGTTGTGCTTTGCGTGGATGACGAAGCGAGAATTGATCATTAATGTGGTGGCGTCGGATTTCGAACCAGTAAGCGTGCATCTTTCTCCTGAATAGAGGGTAAGTTTCATATTGTTTTAGGTTTTTAGCGTGGCCAAAAAGTAGGGGGTTATGGCGGGAGTCGAGCAGCGTCTTTGGTTAGGATTACGGGTCCATTGCGTTAACCACCCAGGCATAGAAATTTGAATAACAAATTTGTTGAACCAAGAAGCCCGCTTATTGGCTTATTGCTCCCGTAAGATTATACTATAGTCATAGTTTTATTATTACCCGAAAGTTTTCAGTACTCTTTTTGACCACATCTATGATGCGATGCTGTAAATATTCTCGTGTAGTTCCAAAAATACGATAATTTTACTTGAAGCAAAATACTTGAAGCAAAATCAGGCAAATTTGGCCATACACTGAAACCCCATTAGGCCACAGTTCCTCTTTTTGAGCGATGCTTGCGCGATGTTTCTCGCTACCGATGATGAAGTATGCTGAAAATTTACCGTATTTGGAACTACACGAGAATTTCTTTTTTTTTTTCTTTTCATACTATGTATGTATGCTGGTTTCTTGCAGAAATACGGTAGTAGTGACAGAATCACACCGAACTTTTGGGATACTTGGGAACCACATTACCAATGAAACACAGGATAACAAGTCAATTACTCGACATCACTAACCATACGTGCAGTTCACAGTTTGCATCCAGTGATTCGGCACTATATATTCACGTTCGACCAGAGATACAACAACCGTATGATTACCCGTCGTACCAACAGTTAGTGGGCAATACGGAATGAAGGAAATCTGTAAATTGTAAGATGTATCGCGAAACTGGATGACAGGTAATCGAGCTAACTTAAGCTCCTGTACCAGCCTGTTATCGATGAGCCCCACTAAAATAACTATGTAATAGAGAGTGCAAACATATTCGGAGGCCATGCACTGATGAAACTCCGCTGCTGCGTACATATTGTTCGCCAGTTCGGTGCGGCTGAGACCCCATATAAGATGTACGATGGGTATGCGGCATATTGGCGTGAAATTCCAGTTGTGGCATCGGTGGTGCATATTTTGAGGACAGTGCGCCAAACGTGCGCCAACTGGAATTGCTCTTATTTCGCGCACCCCTGGCGCACCACAGTGCCCTCTGTGGGGGGTGCGCGGCGCATGTGTTAAGAACTTAATATAAAAACTTCAACCTGAGCTGCATGTTCGGGAAAGGATGAGGCCGTTGTGACTTGAATGTTGTATCCCACGAAGAGACCGACGAGTAGACAGGGTGCAAGCTGTAAATAAAACGTTTCACGATGAATACAAGCTAATGTCAAAATATACCGTATTGTTTTGTGTAATATTAACAAGCTTCTCTACCGCTTCCCTATTTTTCAAGTGAAATTGCACCCGAAAACGACCAAATTCCAGAACAAAATCAAACCATAAAGCAGCTAGTCATCAGATAAGTGGTTCGGTTGGGCAACGTGTTTCAGTTGAATTCAGCTAATTTCTATGAAAAAAAAAAACATTTGTATATGGAAATTTCGTCAATATCCTATGCTAATTACGGACTACGGTTCTCAAATTACCCACTTTAGAACACAGCCACACTACCGTACACTCAAGATACTATTTTTATGTTTGAATCTGTCATCTATTTGGACAAATCACGAGGGAAATAAAATCGATATTAGAAGAAATTTTCAATTTATTGTTGGTTTGGATGATAATCGCAGTTTTGGTTTTTTTTTGCTTGATTTTTGCTCCGTATTTGCATAACTTAAGTATCTTGTAAATAAATTATTAGAGGTAGGGTCTTTTATTATAGTGTTAACTTACTATTTAAGTGGGTAAAGAGTGGTGTACTTATTTTAGACGTTTTTATCCTTTTTATTTGAAATGTATCCGATGTTTTTATTCTCGTTTTCTTGACCGTGCGCCCGTGAGAACGATTATAGATTGTGTGTGTGTTTATTTATAATGCAATATTCTTGTGGCCAATCGAACGGAAGTCGATAACGGATAACTTTAATTGTGTGAAATTGTTGCGATGTTCGTGTCCGTGCGAGCGATCGTTTGAATATTTGAACAAACCCTGACCTATGTTTCCTCCACCCTTTCCCTGTAATATTTCCGCAAAGGTTGCGGTACTTGTTTGTCTGTTCTCTCCACCGGACTAGCGTGTTTATCGGCTGTTCGCTGTTGTCTTTCCGTATCTGTCATGTCAGCCGGTCAACTCTCTCTCCACAACTGCCTTTTAAATCGTTGTCCATATGCCGCCATTTTGGTCACAATCTCTTCCACTCTGCGCTCTCGCCTCTCTTTCTGCGCATTTTCGCGCCTAAAACCGAACGATGTATGAAAAAATGGCCTTCAGGTGCAAGACGCGCTAATCCACTTAATACACTTTCTGTTTATCGATTTATTGAGATTTTCATTTCATATTCGAAGTAATAATGCACGCTTAGTGAACTTGATGATTCCTAATGGAACGTAAGCGCTTCGCTTTCACGTATAATTTATGTGTTTGTTTCCTTCCTAATCGATGTGTTATGTTTATATGGGTCTCAGTTCTCTTATGTATTAGCGTGTATATGTGTGCGCCCAATGCGTCTTGTTGACGATATGGTAAATAAGAGCCAATTTTAGTGTTGCTCTGTGGATCGGAGCGGGCAGATGTGCTCTTCTTGGTCTGTTGTCCCTATTTATGGTGATTATGTTTATGACTGAACTGACCATAGTTTCTCTATGTTGGTTCGGGCTCCTCTAAGGTTTGTCGCTAGTTATGGTGTTTATTTGTAATTATTGTTTTCTACAACATTCTTAGCCGGAGTAGTTTTCAGACCGTTTGAAATACATACGATACGCCGTCAATTTTCCTCTTTATACATAAAGAACTTGATTTTCATTTTAATTGTTTAATTCTTATTAATTCTTGGTTGTGTACATGTGTACTGGTTAAAATCATTACAAACTGAGAACGTTGCTCTGTTCAACACTTCCATTTGCCGCACTGCGTCGGTTTAAAAGTCCTCGTCTGCTTCCCAGCGCAATACTGTTTCGCACATAAAATTAGCATGCAAATGTCACCGGCGCATTCGCATTGCACAAAGTTCATATCCTTGGTGGGTTTAATGTTGAAGGACTTGAGTAGTCTAGTAGAATAGCTTCTGCGGTGATATGCGTATCTCTACCCTCACTTTAAATGCTAATGAGAACGTAAGTGTCACACGGGATCGAAAAATCCTGACTCCGATGATGTTCTAATGCTTATTAGAAAGAGCGCAACACCATGAGAGACAATGAAAGAATTCAATAATGTTAAAATTCGAAGTATTAATAGTAAATCAAAGATAATATAATGCATATCATAATGTATATCATATATGCATATCATATATGCATATCATAATGCATATCATATATATCCACCAAACATAAATTTTTCTAAACACTTGGAAATAAAACATAGCATCATTCTTCCTTCCTTCCTTGTCATGGAATAATGGTTTTTTTTCTTGAACTTGGAATACATGGTATGATTCTAATTTCAATTGCTCTTTTGTGTGTGGTGAAGTGATTCACCGCTATAGGGAGGGAGGTAATCCATCCTCCTTTCTCTCACTGATTTTTTTTGTCAATTTCCATTTTCAAATGTGAAAATGAAATTCAACTAAATCTATTGATTGAGTCAGAACGTCTCTTTTATTTAGTACGTGAGTCATTGGACTAGGAGAGATGGACTTCTTTTTAGTGTTTTGGGTTTAGTTTTATAGGCATACAACCTGTTTTGGTTGATAATTTTGTTTTAGTTCCATATGGATATGGTTACATAACATTTATTATGATACATGAACAATTATTAGTTGGTGCTGTAGCTGTCTGTGGCATTTTGTAAGTGGGGAATTTTATTCCTAGCGAGGTTGCTACTCACTTACGACGCTGGTTTGGTTATGTTTTTTTGTAATTCGACACTTGTAGCATGTCTGGACTCTAGTATTGGGCATCTGCCGCCGTGTCAAACATTTTATGTGGATTCCTTGACCTTGTTTTTTTTCTCGTGTGCATTTTATTGCGCTTTTGTCACTTAATGCCATTTTTGCAGTTTCAAAAGTTTATCGAATAACTGACCCAACTGAATTGATGTATAGCTTATCTTACCGGATAGTGTGCTTGAATTCATCGTTGTTCGGCGCGTATTAGTGTATAATATAGTTAGTTTGTTACTTTGTTAGTTACTTGGCTTTTTCAGTGCCTTCGTATATTCTTAGGTAGGTGAATTTTTTGGGAACACAGGAACTGAACTATGACAAAATATTTTGTATGTTGCGCTTGGGCTTGATTAGCTGTCTGCGTTTGATTGTAATAATATAATTGTAATGTTTATTGATAATATGGCTGGGAACATCATATTTGAGGATGTGACAAAGCAGACATTCCAACCTTTCTTATACATATCTCCTTGTTGCATAAGACGAAGAGCTTATTTTATTTATTTTACCCCTTGCCCGTGCATATGTGGGCGGTTGTTATTTCTTCTTTCGGCACTTTTTCTATTGCATTCATTTCTTCTTTCCTCTTGTCTTATCAGTAATTCGAGCCTCAAATAAGCTGGGTGGATGTGTTTTATCAGAGTGAAGCCTCGTTCCCTTGTTCGCTGACTTGACATTTCTATTTTAGGAGATATTGATTAGATTGATAGGTTTTTGGTGCCGTATTTACTTTAAAGCGAAATACCGGCCGGTTTTTGAAACACATCGAGTACACCAGCATTCTTGTGCAGCTTATGCAAACGAACATAAATTAGAATAAAAATCGAGCTAAATTCGAGCAACTTGGCATAGATACGTACGGATTCAGTTGTCCCCTATGCGTTTCATAAACCGGCAGCAAACCAAAAGAAACATTTATTTATTGATAGTGATAACCAATAAGATCGACAATCGATGAATCGATTATGCTAGGGCATTTGGGGTAAATAATTCATTCAGAACTTATTCCCTAGTATCTTTTAACCAGAAGGTGCCATGCTGTTTTCACCAAATCTAAATCTGTTCGGTATGTCTATACTTACGAGAGCATCTGTTGTGTCTCACTAGGAATAAGATCTTAGTTATTGACACACAACATCCCACATTATTTATGTGTTTGTGTTTCGTTGTTTATCTCGATTCTCGAATAAGGAGCGAGGACTTACTAAATTCATGTTCGGTCAAATACTAGTTTTGAGATTAAGATGTGATGTTGTCGCTTTCCCCAGTTTTCCCTCACCTCTAATGTTAAAGTCGTAAAAGACTCGTCTTCGCCACGAGAATTTTCTTATCTTAACGATCTTCCAACCTAACTGACAAATATGTTTTCGAGTCATGGATTCAGTATTCACTCTATAGATATGTTTTTTTTTACATTATGTTGTTTACGTTTTTCTATGAAGGTTGCTTCTGTCCAGTTCCATTCCGGAGCCAAGGCTTGTCTAAAAATCAACCACGTACCGTTGCTAGTTCTGTAGTTTCATGCTACTCTAACGGTGATTGCCCATCCTTTGATGTAGTTTCACTTTCACACTTTTCTATGTATCTTGTTTGATGTTCGTTTGTTTGTTTGTTGTTCGCTCATTGCTCTGTTCACCATTGTTTATTTTAGGTTATCCGTCTCTTGAGTGTGAGGGATATCTGCTGAGATCGGGCGGCTTCCGCTATCTGGGACTTTCTCCAAATAGATAGTGTTTTTTTCGCGTGCGAACTGCTCTTGTGTATTGGAACTGGTCCAAGTCCAAAGTAATTGTGGTCAGCTGTTTTTCCTTTACGGTTTGAGTGCACAAGTTGGACGTGTTTGAATTTTTTCATTATCGAGATCGAGCTAGAGTGCATGCACATGAAGTGCTATAGCTAGAACGATGTGTTATATGGATATGGTGATATGAAAATTGCTCGGTCTGACCATCTCCGGTTTCCGGAGCGGTTTATTCCAAGCTTGTGTGGTTGAATGGACTATCTGATTATAGAGAGATTGTTTTTCTGCTACCGATACACAAACTATGGATTTAAGCCTTGAGCCTGACGCGTTGTCCCCCCTGAGAATAAGGGGTTTTGCTATCTCCACATTTTGCTTTTCTTGAGTAATGTAAGTTTTAGGCACTCTGTAACCATATGGTTGCGGGCCTTAATTTTTTCTAGAATAATGTGCGTTGGAAGACTTTAGCTTAGCCCGGGGTTATATTTTAAATTTGTTCGGCCTTACTTTGTTGTTGATTTGGGGGTTCGCCAATTCGCCTTCTTTCTTATTCTTCTTCTTCTTCACTCCTTATTCTACTCTTTTCTCCGGCCGTGTGTTGGCCGGGGATGTTTGTTTGCCTTTCAGTTGACCACTTCTCCTTCTCACACATTCTGAGTGCGCACACCTAGTCTTCTCGTTGCTTTCGCGTTCCTTTCCCAGATTGCGCGCGCTCTATTGCCCGGCGCGCCCGGGTGCTTTTCCGCTTTTATTCTATTGCCCCCTCCTAACCCTCGCTCGAGCACGGCGGCTTCCTCACCGGCGCTGGCTACAATGACGTGCTCAACGAGCTCACCCTTTTGACCCTATTTTTGGTCTGGCGCCTACTTCAATTTTAGTTCCCGCCCCGTTACGCTGCTTGCCGCTTGGCGCTATGGGCGTGTTTAGTAGTTAATGTTAATCTGGAATTTAGTATTTTTAAACAGAGGATTAAATATTGCTTCATCTGGGTAATTTGTTGTACATACAGAAGGGCAAGTGACAATTGACAATGTGTAGCTATAAGCTATACTATATTCTTTTGTTTTGCAGTGTCTGGTTTGCTTTCTTCTCGAATAATTTCATTCCATAATTCCACTTTAAATATGTACTGATTTTTATCGAATAGCGGAGTTGATGCACTGTATAAATTTTGAGCGCCCTTAAAATCTACTTGGCACAGTTTCTTTATTGAATATTGAAGTTCGCCTTTTGCCAAACGAAGAAAACCATTTAAACGCGGATTTTTGTGTGGGACGGTTCTCTTTTGCACGTTTTATATATCTTTTTTTTTCTTGTTTATTTCCCTCAATTATTGCATTTCTTTTACGGGAGAGTCATGCAGATACTTATCTGTTTTTGCTATTTACTCTTTATTTGCAGTTGTTTCACAGACTTAGATAAGCCTGGAATTTAATCAGTCATCGCCTCATTTGTCCGCTTAGCCTTCTTCTTTTCCTCAAATTTGTAGGTGAAATAGGTAAAAGAATATTTTTATTTAATTAAATTTATTAAACCAAGCTTCTTTGTCTTTATGTTCAGTATTTAGATCACGTCTATAGTAGTAATATACTTTGCACATTGCACTAACAGTTTCTACAGTTTTTCAGCATCTTCTAATAAGACAAATAGACAGGGCAATTATTGTGCGTTAAGCGTCGTTAGGTATTTAGCTCATCATCGGAGTTTGGAGTTTGTGTTTGTGTTTATGCTGGATGTTTCTGCGGTTAAATTTACGACGGTTTTTTTTTGATCCCTTGTTTCGCTTTGTCCTCTCTCTTACTGTCTACCGCTACCCTTTTTAGCACCGTTGTCCGTTTTTATTAATTTCCCGTTTAGTTCATTTCCCCCTGTACCGGTAGCATATATCCCATTTAGAGTCCTTATTTGGCTTGGCCCTCGTATAATTGAAACTGCGCTCTCACTGAACTGAGGCTTCTCTCTCTGTCTTCAGTGTATCACGGTGATTATTTGCTTGCGTTACGCAGTGACCGCCTTAAGCTGTCAGCAACTGGTGAAATGGGAGCGTGCGGTCTTATATTCCTTAGTATATACACAATCGAAGTGATATACTCGGCTATAGGTTCAGCAGTTAAGTGTTTTCAATAATTGTAAAACCTTATGTTGGTGCGTTTATAGATTGTCTGTTTATGACCTCGAGCTCGAGAGTCTCTGTTTACTTTGCTCATTTTATGGTACTGTAGAGGTAGCTTCTTGCTGTTATTAATTGGAAATGTCCAATGCCCTTTATGGACCGTGTAATGTTTTTATTATTTGGCATTTTGGCGCTGGCTTCCGGGCTTGTGCTCTTCGCTCTTCCTTCAAAATCGTAATGTAAGGTCATTCTAACCTAGAATTAGGATCAAACACAGCATTTCCTTTCGAGATTCGTCCTTTTGCAGTGCTAATCAGTTTAAGGCCCTTTTTTAACAGGTTACTGTACTGTTTTGTCTCTTTTTTGTTCAAGTTGGCCTAATGGTCTGTGAATTTGCATTTCTATGTGTTATATGCAAATGTCTGCATGAACGAACATATCCAATCCAGTTGATCACAATTTGAATAAAATACATGTGAATTTGTAATGCATGTATCCATAACTCGTACTTTTTCACAAGCCCCCTGTCATTCCGCTTTAGCAGATGCTTCATCTCTGTTTGTCTTGAATTGTTAAATTGTTTCGGCTGCTTTTTACTTGATGATGTCCTTGACCCGGGAATTAGCTTGTGATTTCGCGGTCCATCATTTACTGCTTGCTTGTGATATGATTGAACTGAAATCTGTGCTTTATTGACTTGATAACAAGGGTTGAACGGATCGATGTAGATGCTTTTGATAGTGTTTTAAGTTATAATCAAATATTAAAAAGCGTGCTTTTTATTAAGTGTTTTGTGAGGTAGGACATAAGCAAAGCGGGGAAAAGATGGGATGGGTGATATGCTTGGTTATTTTTTTGTGAACGAAATGATGGAGGGACAATTTTTTTCCAATCCAAATATCCAATCCAAAGATTTTGGCGAAGAGGTAGGAATTTTTTGACTACCCTTGCTCCACTATCACCATGTTTGTCCTTTGATGATTTGGTGGTTGAAATTGGAGGATTGGGGAGTGTTTACCAACTGCTCAAATAGCATCCGTCGCTGGATTTGTTCCAAAATGCCAGGTATGTGTTACAGTGTTACCTTTTTGTTGTAGCATCACATCACCCTTCGATTGAATTCTACTGATGTTATTTCTTCTTTACAAATATTCATTTGGGAGCGGATCCCTGAGCACTAAGCCGAGCCCATGAATCGGAACCGTTGCTCCATTATGTTAATTGGTTAATTCAACAAGTTGCTATGTAAGTGCTGTGATTTTTCTGTTTTCCACTAACTGGAAAGTAAATTCAATTTGTCCAGTATTGACAATGGTGACGTTTTCGAATACCCTTCCGTTACTCTGCGATGATGAGGATTGACTAACTGACCCCCCTGTGTACGACTAAGCCCCGCCTCCTTGTGATCGGGTTGCTGACCGTCGTCAACCCCCCTGCAAGCCAGCAACACGCGGGCTGGCTCTTGTGTCGCCACTTGTGTTTTTCCTACCCCGACGCTTTGGACAACATCTACGGGAACAAGACAAAGTCCCTTATTTGTCCGCTTTGCAAGCCTTTGGTATCCGATTCTTCCCACAAATTTACTGGAAAAGTCTGATTTCCAAAGTGTTCTAAAAACTAATACGACGAGATTGGGCAATCTTGGACCTTTTGGTTTTTATTCTCTGGCTATAGAACGATTCGAATATTCGGAATAATTCGCTACTCATTGATTGGATTGACTCTTTTCTGGAAATAGAAAAGGGATTCTGATAATACAGACAATCAGATGTGCTAGTGACCGGATTGTGGATTACTTGTGAGGATTTGAAGAACTTCGAACGACTTGGATAATTTATTTCATTATTGTTTCTCTTTGGATTTTAACCAAGTGAAAACATGTCGTATTCTTACTCGGCGGCTATTTATGCTCCTGAACCAAAGGAGAAATCAGGTAAGGTTTTTCCTTTTTTTCTCCTCGGTGAAGCTTTTTTATCGCAACATTATTCCCAGCTTTATCTACTTTTTGTCGACGGCATTAACTGTTTGTTAGCCCATTAACTGATACTGATGGTGCATAGCGTTGAATACAGAGAACTCACAAATGTTTGAAAATTGCAATATTGAATCCTTGTTGTATTTTATTTTGTTCGATTACTGTTTTTATTGATATTTCTTTGTTGAACTGAATGTCCTTTGCCATCGTCATCCACCAATTTTCTTTCTTGCTCGTTTTTTGCCCTACTGAAATCACTTGTAATATATGATTATGCATCATACTTACCAATCGGTTTAAGCTAGTTGCTAATTGGTATAATTGGCAAGGAATGGTCATTTGAACAAGTAGCTACTTGCAGAGAACACACAATCGTCCGTGAGCGACGGTTGGCGTTCCTCATCGACTACTGCTGTGCCAACCTTTGTGACGGTTAGCGGAGACGGAGCGAGCTCGGGCAAGCGCGCACCACCTCCCCCACCAAGGCACGGAGGTGAGCTGGGCTTTGAACTTGGGCAGAAAACTATGCGTAAAGTCACGCACCAACAACCTCTGGATTGGCGACATTGGCGTTGACCATTTTCGGAGGCTATTGTAACTTTGTGTGTTTGAGTGCGTATCACCGATAGACCTTTCGATTCTGCGATTCTCATCCGTATCTAAAGTTACGCGCGGAAATTATAGTTAGGGTAAACTGATGAAATTTCAATGTATTACAGATGCTTTGCTTATTTATTCCGGCTTGGCATCCTGATTAGCGGTGTAGATTTTCATTTTTTCCAGCATCAGCTCCTCACGAGAACGGAAAGTTTTACGACAACAATAACGGTGGCTACGAACACTCTGCAGACATGAGCCGCAGACATTACGAAATTCCGGTTGGTTTAAAACATTAATAACGTGGATCAATTGCTATACCTTTCCTTATGCTCATCATCGTCGTTGCTTGTATTACGTTGCATATTTATTGATTTATTTTGCGTCGCAAATCTGAGAATTTCACTGGTCAGATCACCGTACTTCAGGAGGCAGACAACCTTACATCAGTTGACTATTGCTATATTTTCATGTTCAGGTGCGCATTCCGCGGGCTGGCAACGCTCCCACACAGCCGGGCACTTTTGGTGGCGTTCCTTCCCCTCGACAGGTTGAAGAGGTTGGGATTTTGTATTTTTATTATTGATTTTTGGTCCATCACGAATTGATTCGTGAACTGTGGTTAGTTGGCGGGCCCTTATAATTTAAGAAGAAAATCTGCCAAGTTCAAATTACAGTACCATCTTGAATATGAGTACGAGCGTTTTACCTACGTACTCGAGGAAGCGGAAATGTTCGACGAGGTATTTATTGAAGTGAAGAGTAACACCAATAATACAAATTGAATGATTTTTTGGAACTTGACCCTTTTTCCTAGAAACTAACTATGAATGCGTTTCTATGCCCAACTGGTTGTTTGTTATAAACCTACTTGCATGATTTATGATGGATATACAGTTAAAATTGATTGCTTTTCTCTCTCTTGCAACTAGTGACTTTCGATTAACGTTGAACATAGTGTTATTCTTTGAGCTGATGTTTAATACGGGTGATATGTTTACTAAATGCACGCGGATTTCCCCCGTATTTGACTGGAAAACTGGACATAGCAGGCTCGTTTTTAATAGTTACAATTAACATTTGCATTGATTATGGGGTGGTTATTTTCTCCTCATCCTTTTGCTGGTTCATATAATTGTTTCACTGTATCTATTGATCGTACCCCAGAACCCTGGATAAAAAAAACTGCTTTTATTCTCCACTTTATTCGAGCATGTTGTATCGAGGGTTTTTTGCAAAAGTATTTTACGTTAAAAAGTGAACTTCCTTTGTTTAGGACGAGTGGGCTGACCATTCTCTCTCATTTGAACGCAATCGCATCAAACAACTGCAAGATGAGCGTGTGCACATTCAGAAGAAGACTTTTACCAAGTGGTGTAACTCCTTCCTCAATCGGGTATGTCGTTTTATTATTGTTTTTTGTAGCCTTTTTTCCGGTTTCTGACCTTTGCCCTTTGACCTTTGATGTCTATTTTCCTGTCAGGTAAGGTCAATTATGAGTAACACAGTAACACTCTTGCCCTGTTATTTTCGTAGTTTTTTGCTCAAGCTTGAAGTGTTTTAGTCAGCAACATGTGTTGAGATTTGTAATTTGAATCACTTTATCACCTCTTGTTAGTCATCAAGTGGATGGGTCATTTATGTGTCCAGATCATTATTAGTGCGTCAGCTGTTATTTTATTTATTTTTGCTGCAGAATGTGAAACTAATCTTTAAAATAAATATGTAAAATGGGGATGTGCAATATTATCGTAATTTATTTTATTGGAAATTTGATAATTTCTAATTTCTAGTTTTTGTGCGTTTGTGGGTGTTAGGAATTTTACGTGGCTCAGGATGAGGAACTTTAGAGTATTAGAACTCGTCTATTCAAATTTTGCGAATTGAATCTGTCACAGCATCTGTCGTAACGTAACGGACCTATCTTTTTTTGTAATAACTGCTCTTTTTGTCTTGCGCGGCTGCCTACGACAGGACCAAATTGCAATTAGCTGAGAACATATGTTTCATTGTAATAATGCCCATGTCCATAATGTTTCCGGTAATTTTATCGGCTGGAATTCATATTTTTGCGTCTTGAGGCAGTTACTAAATTTTAATGATCAAATTTGGCAGTAGCCTTGTGGTAGTACTACTCGTACTAATGGTTGACACTGGGAACGATGACCCCGGAGATAGATCCGATTGGCTCTGTATATGACGGAATTATGCCGAGTATGCGCGCTACGCGCTGTGCCGCAAGATCAGATATATAGACATTTGAGGGGAGGGGGCTGTTATGGGATTGACTGACTCTGAATGCACAAAACTGGTTAGTTTAACGGAACTTTTGAGCTCGAGCCTAGGGGGTTAGTGAACCGTTTTATGGGGGGGGGGGATATGGATTTTGCGTTTTCGAGGGGAAATTTTAGAAAACAATTAGTTTTTATTATTCCCAGTAGTGAAAAGTGAAGGAGTGCGTTATACGAAGCGTTTCTCATTTTCTTTTCTCCTCTCGTTTGTTTATTTGTTGGGAACACTAAGATGTTAGAGGGGATTAGATCTTTATTATGGGATGTATTTGTTAAAAAAAGCTGATTTAAACATTTAGAAAGCATGTGAATTTATAGCCAAAGTTGCCAAAGTAAGGTCGTTGAGAATACTCTCGCTTATGTTGATTGTTGTTTTGGAATTTGAAGGTTTGGAAGTTCTAACTCGTACTGTTTTATGGGAGATGAGTATATGGTATGGTGAGGGGGGGGGGGGGGGGGGGGGAGGCTTAGTCGATGTTATTTACAATAGTGAGTAGTTTTTACAATGTATTAATGAAGATGATAAGCGATGCAACCACTTCAATCGATTTTAGTCATGTTTCTATGTTCGACATTTCTTTATCTTTTTTTTCCATCCCACGTAATTACTCATTTATTTCAGTGCGTTGGGGGCGATTGTGGAATGTTTTAGGACAGATCTGTTATCAATAAGCCTTCTGAAATGCATTAGAGTAAGGGGTGTGATAGTGTCGTAAAGTAGGCTTTTTTCCGTGTTTCTCAAGCAGAGTTTGGGTGGAATAGTGGAATTTACAACATGAAAGAAAGTCTGGGCAATGGCAATGGGGGTGGGGGTTCTTTATTTTTTGTAAGAGGATTTTCGTACGAATATTGAAAATAAGGGGAATGGTTGTGGTTTGTATGATGCTTATTTGTAAGGGGATTGTGAAATTCGTGAAATACTAGTCCTTAGCAATAAGGACTATGTGTGAACTGTGAACCACTGATTTGATGAGTTACTTTGGGTTTTTTTTTCAAACTGACCATTGAACACACGTATTTGTTCATCTTTTTTTTGTTTATCGTTGACTTGCTATTTTTCGTTTCGCATCTGCCGTGTTGACTTTTTTTGCACTTGTTGGCTTGGCTTGTCTGAGAGTCAATGCTCCGTAAAGCACTCTGCAAATATGTGACTCAATGCTGAGCAAGATCCTGACTATTGACAGAGTATTGTACATTGTAGATGGGGGTGGAGGGGTTTTTTTTCTGGCCTAATCAGGTAGATAAGGTACGTAAGTATACATGGCATACTGAAGTACGAGTGTTCAAATGTGGAGTTTACAACAAGTGAAGGGGAGAAAACGTGGCGACAATGTGTTTGTTTTCAGGAGTTTTTATTTTTTTATTATAAAAAATTTTCAGGCGAGGTTGGAGATAAACGACTTGTTTGTTGACCTCGGCGATGGAATTCTTCTCATCAAGCTGTTGGAGATTATCAGTGGAGAAAAGGTAGGCGTTGGGAGTTATTGTATTGTGGATTGTGGAATAGCAGATATTGGAGAAGTTTCGTCTTTATGTTTTCAGTGATGGTTTGAAGCATAATTGCGGGATGCTACTCCAATCCATTTAATGTATTTGAGTGAAAGTGAACCTAAACAGACTTCACGTTTCATAGCTATTCATTGTGGTATTGCCTCGACAAAACTTGTGCGACATTTTATGTTCGTAATAAATGTCATGTTATGTTATTTCACACACAAGGGTTATGTCCTGGTGTCTGATATATCCACGTATCTGTTTTTTTTTCTCATTTCTTTTATATTAGTAAATTTATATTTTTTATAGTTGGGCAAGCCGAATCGCGGCCGCATGCGTGTGCAAAAGGTTGAAAACTTGAACAAGGTGCTCGACTTTCTGAAGAAGAAGAAAATTCAGGTTTGTTTCTTTTTAGTATGATTAATTGGTCTTAATAAAAAAAAATTGTTTATGTCAATTGACTGATTTCTTAGTTATGGGCGGATTTCTGAATGTTGGTGTGTTCCTCAATTGGAGGTAATTGGGTGCTTGCGGCAGGTCTTGTTTCATATGTTCTGAACGTGTTGATGTTCAATTTGTTCACTCACGACTAAATCCAATATATTTGTTTTGTTTTAGCTGGAAAATATCGGAGCTGAAGACATTTTGGACAGAAACGAGCGTCTGATTCTCGGACTGATCTGGACCATCATTTTGCGTTTCCAAATCGACACCATTGTCATCGATGCCGTAAGTTTTATTTTATTGTTTGAAGCGGTGTAGCAGATGGTTTGTGAAATGTATTGTGGAACTGCTCTGCTCTACTGTATAAATTTATGCAAATTTATGTCCCCGCGACACGGGACAGTTTGTGAATACGTGGAACTTTGTAACGGGGGGGGGGTGTTCATTATAAACCACGTATCATTCGCTTAAAAAAATCGCCGTTGTTTCTGTTTTTATTCTTTGATTGGCATTTGAGACGAGATTAATATATCCTAGTTGTTCAGGACGAAGAGGAGACCGGCGAGCGCAAGCATGCCAAGGACGCCCTTCTGCTGTGGTGCCAGCGAAAGACTGCCGGCTACAGAAACGTCAAGGTGGAGAACTTCACAAGCAGTTGGAGAAGCGGATTGGCGTTCAACGCGCTCATACACGCTCACAGGTGTGTTTATTGATGTTGTGTTCACCATATACGTCTGACCATATCCCTGCATAGAGTGAGGTAGGGTAGAGATACGGTAACAACGTGAATCTCCCTATTTCCCAACGAACTTATTTCCGGTTTGCAAGCTTCGTTTTTTTAATGTTTACTCTATTTTCCTTATTTTTGTTTCAGTATTAGTCTGGTAATTTAGACCTGAACTCCTGAACTATGAAGGGCTCAACCCCAGCGACCACATTGGCAACCTCAACAACGCCTTTGACGTTGCCGAAAAGAAACTGGACATTGCCAGGTACTTGGTTTCAATTACTTCTTTGAGTGCTTTATTTTCATTAATAATCTTGGCTTTGGAGCCATAGGTATCAGTATTGGATGAGTTAAGTGATGTGTTAAATTCCCTTGTTGAATAAAAATCCACCCATAATTTATTCACTTATTGTCTTGATGGTTTTTTTTAGCTAGCGCTCTAATTTATAGGGCTAGCAATGTTTCCACATTTCCGCTCAAGCTTACATATTTTTTTTTGTTCTATGTGATAAGGGAATACAAATAAAAGGTATATTGTTACGCTCAATTTTTAAATCTGTAAATCTTGTTCATTTAATCAATCTTAAGACTTCTCGATGCCGAGGACGTTGATGCAGCGAGACCCGATGAGAAGTCGATAATCACCTACGTTTCGCTCTACTACCATCATTTTGCCAAGCAAAAGACTGAGATGACCGGAGCGAAGCGTGTCGCTAACGTAGGTTTTTGTGATTCTGGGCGATGCTGAATTACTTATACTCCTGTAATTTTATAAAAAAAAAATAGTTAAACAGTCAGTAGGAAGCTGGATGCAACTTTAGTCAGGAACACAATTTGTCGGCAATATATTCGTTAGCTAATTGTAACATTGTTTTCTTGCACCCGGCTGGAAGGTGGTATTAGTTGCCGGCAGTGGCAGACAGTTGTATCTCCGCCTCCTTGTCGTGTGCGTGCAAGGCAAAGCCGTCGAGCGATTTGCGGTAGCTGATAGTGCGTCGGTCAGGGTCACGTATATATCCGGCACTACTAAACCGTACAAGGGAAAGGATAGCAGCCATGTTTGAGGGTGGATAAAAAGCGTATAGAAGGGGGTTTGAAAATGTATGTGTTGAAAAATAGTTTTGAAAATTTTAAATGAAAAAAAAAAAAAAAAAAAAAAAAAAAAAAAAAAAAAAAAAAAATAGAACGGGGGGGGGGAGTTAATTTTGGATGTCATTAACCTGTAATACTCCTTTGATGTTGAAGAGGTTTTAATTTTGGTGGAAGGAAAATATTAATAAAGTTTAATCATTTGCAGATCGTCGGCAAGATCATGTCCCAGGAACAGATGGAGGATGACTACCAAGTGATCGCCAGCGACCTGCTGCAGTGGATCCAAGTAGGTTCAAGTTGAAATTAATTGAATTATTGCATATTTGTTTCGTGGTGTGTGTATGCTAATTGAACCCTTTACGGAGTGTTTCAAGTGTGTCGCTGTGACCTATTTTTTGGTTGATATTACTGTATTTTCGAAGTTAAGATGAAGTGATGAAGATAGAAAGCGTCGTACCCTTTATATAAAGAACGTCGGAAGCGGTGTATAGGGTGTCTTGCACAGCAAGACAGCATTCATGGTCATAATTTCCTCTTTTTTAGCAAACGATTGTCATGCTGAACAACCGCCGATTCCCGAACAACTTGCGCGGAATCCAAGAGGAACTTGTGAAATTTAACCAGTTCAGAAACAATGAGAAGCCTCCCAAGTGAGCTTTATTAAACGTTGTTACGTTGCTAGTAATGTGGGAGGGGGGGGTTGAACCCGCATATTAGTGTGTTATTGTTTAAGTAATGTTTTTGTTAATCTGAAATAACCGAACATGGTGAATAATACGCGGACTTTTTGAAAGTTTTGATGCCCTAGGGATATTTATTTGGACGACATCTTCGTTTTTTCCCAGTATCGGCGAAATTGTTAAAACAGAGGGAATTTTAACTCACGATCACTAACTAAACCATGGTTTTGTCGAAAGTGTACTTCCGCGATTATATGAAAACCATTCTAAATATCTTACAATTAATATATTCAGGTACAAGGAGAAGGGAGACCTCGAGGCGCTTTTCTTTACCATTCAGACGAAGAGAAAGGCCATGGGCCGAGGACATTTTGTCCCACCTCAAGGTATTTATTTGATCTGATTATTTATTGTGGGGTGCTGTTTCGGCTTCTGTTTGCATGACAGGACTTGGAAACTAAGAGGTCTATCCGCAGCATAGTTTCTTTAGTTATTTGCATTTTTGGTTATATTTTACTTTGTATTTCTGAATTACAGGTCTCTTCATGCACGACATCGAGTCTGCCTGGGAGAGATTGGATCGAGCGGAAAATGAGCGCCAGGCCGTCATTATCAAGGAGCTGTTGAGGTGAGACTCTTGAATATTCTTTGTGACTTAAAGCGGCATGGTACGTGGTTTTTGAAACCTGTTCTGGTCAACTCTACTATTTACACCTGTTGTTGTTATGTGCTTATTTGTGTGCCTTTTTTGCCCGGAGGGAAACACTAGGGTTTCCACGTGTATTAGTCCTTTGATCTCCTTAAATCCATTATCTCACTCATCCCTTTTTGTGATTTCGCATCTTTTCTAGAATCTAGAAGCATTGGAAGCAAACAAATACTATGTATGAGTTTTGGTACCATGTATGAGAATTCTGAGCTACTGAGCTTCCAAGTTTCCTTATATTATCGTTAGTACTTTGTAATTCAACTGATTTCCAGACAACAACGCCTCGAGCAGCTGGCAGCCAAGTTCTACAAGAAGGCCGAGTTACGCGAGAACTGGTTGACCGAGATGGGCAAGCACTTGGATGAGCTGGAGCTCGGATCCACTGCGAGCGATGTGGAAGCTGCTCTCAAGAAGCACCAAGCTATCAGTGCCGATATTCTGCCAAGGGTAGGTTATATTCTGTGATATGAGATAGGTGACTACGCTACCATTTTATGCGATTGCTTAACGCTTTAAAGTTTATTTTTTGTGTGGAAATGAAATGAAAGATTTGCATTAAAATTAAATTATTGCTACCTTTCAGGAAGAACGCTTCAAAGTGCTGTCGAAAATGTGTGGAGAGCTGTCTGCGGAGAATTACCACGAATCGGACAGAATCAGATCCCGGTTAGTTTGTTGTTCTTTAGTGAATAGTTTATTGATACATACATTAATACATATGCAATCAAAAGGGTACCTAAAGACGAACCGCTTCACAACAGTTCCTTCTAACAAGGGTCCAAACTAACAAGTGTTCTTATAATTAGTCAAGTCCTCATTTTTACATTGGTTAAAACCATCAAAGATCTTAAGTTTTACAGGCTAGATTGATGACTTTAACTGGTTTGATCGAGGTATCGAAATTGATTGAGAATGATCAACATTTTAGTGAGCGAGAGATCCTCGAGAAGTGGACCCACCTGCTGACCGTGCTCGAGGCCAAGCGAAAGCAGATCATGGGCTTGAACGATCTGATGAGCCTCCTCAGAGACATTGACACTCTGAGAAGCGAGCTCAAGGTTCTTGAGGTGAGCGCGAGTTTTCTGTGAATAGTAACGCTGCTTACCATAGCTACCCTTTAGGTTCATCTTTGGCAGCTAGGCAGCTTGAACACGTCGCTTGTTTAATTGGAAATTGGATCTATGGTGAATTTTACGTTACCGTATTTCAGCCTGTGGTACGTAATCGTGATGTCGGAAAGCATATCCTCGCGGTGGACGATTTGATTGGCAGACACGAGCTGATTGAAGGGCAGGTGAGAATTGGGCAATATCTGTTTTACTAATTGCTGAGGATCAAGGAGTTTGGGTTTGGGATACGATATTAGTTGAGACAGTACTAGCTGGAGAATTAGTTTTCTGACAGTAGTAGCTGGGGAGTTAGTTGAATTTTCTTAGTAGTAGTTGAGCGGAGTTAGTTCAGGTCGAGTTGTTGTTTTATTATGTAAAAGTTTTATTATGTTTCCTCTCCGTCGTAGGTGAACGCACATGGCGCCTGGCTCGGCAACGTCTCACGCCAGGCTCAGACCTATATCCGAGGAAAGGGCGAGCAACACGAGATTCTGCAGCGAAAGTTGGAGGATGTCAACGCCCAGTAGGTTTCCGTTTTATGTTTAACGTTACAACTCAAGTACCCAACAAACCAATAGAAAACCAATTTTTCGTTTGCAGCCAAAATTTATAATAAGTGGTATAATTGGTGTTCGGGGTATGAGTCTCGTGCGTCAGCAGGAGCGGCCTGAAGCTTGGTAGACATCAAAGTTTAAGCGTGGTTTGTGTTCGCGGCACTCATTATCTGAACTGGTTCCTTTCAGGTACGAGAACTTGGTCAGCCTTTGTTCGGCTCGTCGCCTAGCCTTGCAAAAGGCTCGCGAACTCTTCCAATTTGTTCAGGTTGGAACTTTTTTACTTTATGGAAAAATAAGCTATATTTTGTTGCGTTAAACCGTTCGATTTCCTTAATCGATGTTGGATTGTTTTGTTGGGTCCTGTAAATGTTGTTAGTTTACAAATATTGTATCTATGATCTCTGGAACTGTATATTTAGGACCACGAAGAGGAGATGAACTGGTTGACGGAAAAGGAGGCGCTTGTTCAGAATGCGCTCGCCAAGGGAGATGTTGCCAACGTGGCCAACATTTCGCGACTTCACAAGGTATGGTTTGGTTTTCAGTTTTGGAGGCACTCTTTTGTCATAACTTTTTGCGATGCCGTTTTCATGTTGTGTTACCGTTCGAAATATACACTATGCACTATAGTGTGATTATAAATTTATACTATGCCATAATACGATAATACAGTATTACCCTTTGCATCATGAACGTATTCCTTTTCCTTTCAGACCGTTGATACCGAGATGAACTCTCATTGGAACCGATCCAAGGACATTATGGGAGCCGGAGAGCGTCTTGTAATGGCTGGGCAGAGTAGAGACGATGTTCAGAGGAGAATCCAGCAGGTACGTAGAATTGACTAACTTAACCGTATATGTTTGCTGTTTTCTTTTGTGTACACGGAGTAAGTAGGTTAAGTATTAATTAGTTGTCGGCTTCTTTATCTGTATAACTATTTATCAATGTTGGTTTGTAATCATTGAAGTATTCATTTGGGAATCAAATCCCTTCTGGACCTCTGCGGAACATGTCATAAGCAAATATTAAATCTGTATTTTCACCCTTGAATAATTAAAGCGAAATACCGGTCGGTCTCAACAAAAAATACGAAAAGAGGAGGAGTAAACAACCGTGCGTTTACCGCCGTTTTCAAAATGTGCATTTTTGGTCTTTTACTAGCCAAATTCAAAATATTTTGTCAACATTTCGTCATTTGGATGCTTCGGAGTGTGTGATCATTTGAAATGGCCATCCCTCGATTTTTCCGGGGCCGTGCTAGTATTAAAATCGGCAAATCGCCGGAAGCGAATTTTCCCATACAAAATCGCAAAAAATGGTTGTTTGAGAACATTTCTATACAAGATGCACTTATTTGTTTGTGTTTTTATGTTTATTTTCGTTTATAACTTTTTTCAAACTATTTTTGGTGAAAAAACCCCAAACCGGGTGGTATTTCGCTTTAAAAAATCTTTATCTGTGGAAGTATTTTTAGCTCATTATATTAATAGTTCAGCATGTTAATAGTTCATTTTCTCCTTTCCAGATGCAATCGAAATGGGAATCATTGCGCCGTGCCGTTGAAGCGCTGGCTCAGTGGTTGCAGGAGGCTCAGCACGCGCAGCAGTACTTCCAGGTATGTATTTTCATTTGGTTAAAATTATCGGGTTCCTAGTAAATGTAAATGATTGGGTATTTGTCTGTAAATAGTAGTTACCGTTACCACATCCGTTACCATTACCGTCTACGTTACTTTATTCATATATTCATATGTGGAAAAATTGCATTAATTAAGGAATTGTAGGAATTTGTCCATACCAGATACGTTTAGAAGATCAATAATAAGAACTTAGTGGCATCTTATTTAAACGGATAAACATTTTAAACATTCAGGATGCGAACGAGGCGGAGTCGTGGATCCGCGAGAAGATGCCTCTGGTCAAGTCGGACGACTACGGTAGAGATGAGAGCGCCGCCGAGAGCCTGCTTGTCAGACACACGAGACTTGAAGAGGAAATTCATGCCTACCGGTGAGTTTGCATAGTTTTCATTAAGTTGAGATATGGTGTGTGTCGGTATATGTCCGCGTGTGTGATTGTATGTGTGGGGTGTGTGTATATGTAGTATATGTACGCTTGTATAGGTGTATGTGTGCGGGTGTGAGTCAGTGTATGTGTGAGTGCATGCGTGTGTGTGTGTTCGAATGAGTGAGTGAGTTTGAGGGTGTGGTGTGTTGGTGTTTTGTGTGTGTGTGTGAGTGTTGTAATGTATTTCTGTTCGTGAATGTGTGTACGTGTGTGAGTGTATATGTCATCGTCACGTGAATGTGATATGAATGTGTGGAATAACATACAGTATCTTTTCCAGTTTTCAATATCTGATAATTATGAATGTGCTTTCAGAGCCGACATTGTCCGTCTTGATGAGGCTGCCACCCAGCTGGCTAATTCGTCGCTCCTTTCCACAGCCACATCTGTGCACGAAGACACCGAGGAGCTGGTGGTGCCACAGGTAAACTACTCTAATGCTACATTATGTAGATACATATTCTGATGTGTATGTTGTTGCTGATCGGTGCTGCAAAACGTATCTTCCGATGATTTTATGTTTTATCCATGCTTTTTAATACCTTTTGCTGCTAGAATTGCTTTACTAACTCGCTTTCTAACAATTGCGATGAAATGAACATCGTTTGAAGTCAATGGATAGGCAGGCGAGTTTGGATTCGAATAGCATTTAAGGAACTCGAAATAACCCCTGCTGAGCCAGATACAGAAACTGTTGTTGAGGAGCATCTTTTGTTGGAAAAGGTTTGAGGAATGCGAATGGGAGTGAATGATGAATGCAACAAGTTTCCCCTGAATATTTGAATCTTGTCACGGTGCTATTTTGGTTTGCATACGGAACTTGGAGATTTTGTAAAAGTAAAACGGCTCTGTTTTTGTTGTGCGGGTTACTTTCGCCATTCCCCGGATTCCTCCTTATGCATGTTTTCGCGTTTGCTGGGTACTCTAGCCCATTGGAGGATACTACTGATTAGTTATCGTTAGGCGCGATAAGAGCATGGCCTTTGCTTCTAGTGGCGTTTGGTTATACACTCTTTCGTGTGCATGTATTATCGCCCGGAATTGAAAAGAGTGTGGTTGCGAGCATGTAATTTGGTGTTAAAGGATCGCAGTCACTTCAATTTCGCCTTTTTACTTCAATTTTCAATAAATATAAAAAGATACCCAGAAAAATACCTTTCCAATACCGATTTACGGAGCATTTTTCACAGGGAAAGAAATCCCTTCGGTTGAGTTTTGATTTTAGACAAAATGGGGTGTTTTCTAAATCGCAGTGGGACTTGGCCGGTTGCCAATGATGACAAAACAAAGAAAAACCGGGGAAGAGGGAAAGTGTCTGCTCTACTGTCTCAGTTGTCGTTGTCATACTGTACCTTATCAAAACACAACTGAGGGGATTTCTTTCCCTGGGTTAAATTTTCAGTAAATTGACACAGTAAATGTATTTTTCTATGTACCTTTTTATGTTTATGGATAATTGAAGTAAAAATACGAATTTGAAGTGACTGCGATCCTTTAAGGGACGATGCGAATGATGTGAAAATTGTTTTTCATTATGTTCATAAGGTAGTCTTCCTCGTCTTCCTGGTTCATGGAGTGGGTTGCCCTTTTCAGTGCATCTATCTAGCAATCTAGCTTACTGCTAGATGGTACTTCTGGATTGCATACACGCTTATTCAGGTGGAGATGGTCTACAAGTACGATGGCAATGGAATCACCGTCGTCAAGGACGAGATCCTCGCTCTCCTGGACAAGAGCAACGCCGACTGGTGGAGGGTTCTGAAGCAGGACGGAGCGGAGGGATTTGTCCCGGCCAATTATTGCAGGTACGGTGCTCATGTCTACCTCCATTATTGATCTTGTAGCTATGATCTCACTTGTTTTAATAGTTATTATTTTCCTTGTCAAGGTTGCTTACAAAAAACGCGACTTTTTCGAGCCTAACAGTTTGTTGCCTGATCGAAAGTTTCCGAAGAATGATTGATGTTAGATCGTCGATGAAAAAGGAACGAAACAAAAAGAATATGACGTTTTCCTCTTTAGAATCGTTCCCGGCGAAACAGTGACCGTTGCGCAATCAACAACCCAGATGGCGAAAACGACCAAATCGGATGCGGACAGCCGACGAGCCATACTGGAGAGGCAGCAGATGATCAGCCAAGACTACAGGTTGGTGGTTACATTTTTTTGCGTCTAATTAAATCTTTTTGTGGCTTTGCGATTTCTGTTCTTCAACTGTGCTTAAGTTAAATGTGTGTGCGTATGTAAGAATTATGTAAAAAGAAGGCGGAACTATGTGGGTGTGGGTGCATCTGTATGTAAGAAGATATGTTTAAAAATGCGAAATTTCTTTTATTTTAGGAAGCTCAACAACCTTGCCGAAGTGCGTCGACGACTGCTCTCCGACAACATCAAGCTCATGCGATTCTTCAGAGAATGCGACGAGTTTGAGGTAGATTTTGTTTGTTTGTTTGTTTGTTTGTAGGTACTATATTGAAGTCCCAGTTTTCGGGCCTCGGCAAACTTTTTATTCACAGAAAACAAAACTTAAATGTCATTGAAATCCGGAAAGAATCTTATAATCATCGCCATCAAAACGCCTTTGGATGTCTAGTTGATTTTTTTTGTTTGCAGGGATGGGCCCAGGATACGGTAGCTGCTCTGCAGGACGAGCCATCGGTGGAGCACGTGGAGGCATTCCGGAAGAAGTTGACCAAGGTATATATTTGTAACCTGACAAAAAAATGTGAATACCACTTTATTCAGACATACAATCATCACACATAGACTTAAGCATGTAGAATCCAGGGTCCCGTTTGCTCTCGAAGTCGGGGATCTTCATTGACAGCCTTTGTACTTGCGAGTTTTCGATGTTAGCCGACGTTTTTTTTCTGAATAAACTTTCCTATAGCATAGTATACTTCGTTTGCTTTGCGTTTGCATATTCCGTTCCTACTATTCCTATATGTCTCCGTTTAGCTCGAGCACGACATCGCTTCCAATGGAGGAACGCAACTCCGTCGCATCAACGACATGGCCGACGAGCTTACCAACGAGGGACATAGGTATGCAGTTCTTATTTTCAAATATGTAACTATACGTGTGTGTTGACAATCGGTAAAATGTAATGGTAGGGATTGTATTGGCTTCATAACAAGCTTTGTGCGTAGGCTTAGGCGTAGCTTTAATCCTAAGCGATCTTATTGATTAATTAACGATACAAATATTTTTTTATTAACTTTAGTCAATCTCGACAAATCAATGTGCGCCAAGCGGCAGTCAACAAACTGTGGGCTGACATTGAGCGTCTTCGCAAGGAGAAGGCGGCAAAGCTTCTCACCACGGAACAGCTCGCCGATTTCAATAGCAACTGCGCGGATACGGAAAGTTGGATGAAGGTTTGTTCACCTTTTTTTTAGATTATCTGTCTATTACTTTCCGTGTATTTCAGGAACGCGAACAGTTCTCTTGCGAATATGTGTCTGGCCTTTTTTATTGGGAGGGATTGCTAAATGTATGTGTAACCTGTGATTATCTTTACTTTCAGGGCAAATTCGATCTGATCGACACTAACCCACAGGATCTCAAGTCGCTGCAGAACTTGGAGAGAGACCTCAAGCCCCTGGAGGACAAGATTCGCGCACTGGAGGAGCTGGCCGACCGCGTGAAGCGCTCAAATCCCGAGATGGCTGCTCTCATTCAGGAGCGAATCAACAAGTTGAAGACCATTAACGCTAATCTGATCGACAAGGCTCGTCATAAGATTCAGTTGGCTGAGCAGACACAGGGTAGGTTTCTTTGTTTAGTATTGTGGAAAGATGTTGGGCGTAGGACAAGCTATTAGTGAAAATTGTTCCGCCATACTCTGTAGAGTTTTGTCCCAAGGTTTCAGCTCTTTAGTTATGAAAATAGAGACTGTCGTTTCAGGGCAGGAAATGTTCGACAACGCTCTGCGCGACATGCACGTGTGGATTGATAAGACCAAGAAGGTTCTCCGAGATCACGAGAGGCCCGTTGATGTGCAGTCGGCTGAGGAGATGTTGAAGGTATGTTGTGGGAAAAAGATTTGTTACTTCTGCGTAGTTCTGAACTGATTGAAACCAAAGACATAGCACTGACCGGATCCACATTCGAGTCTCACCCACGTATAATTTAGGGAAACCAAAGACATAGCACTGACCGGATCCACATTCGAGTCTCACCCACGTATAATTTAGGTCTCACCTTCCTTTTTGACTTATATATGCAATGTTTTTGTATTTAGAAGCACTCCGAATTGGGCGATCAAATCAAGGACAAGAAGTACGAGGTGGAGTACGTGCACGAACTGGGAAGACGCCTTTTGGACAAGAACCCCCGACTAGCTGAGGTGAAGGAGAAGCTCGGCAACCTGCAACACGCCATGGTTGAGGTTAGTGAGTTGGATAATATTGGAGGGGTTCTTCCACACATCTTTGTCTCTTGCAATTTTTATCCTCCTGAGGCCGTATTGACCAACACGTAGGGAGCCCTCCCTGGGCCCCCCAGGGAGCTAAAGAGTGCGAGAGCACGAGAGCAGAAGAGTTTCGAGCGCTGGTGAGCCTAGGGAGCGCTCCCTCTGTGTTGGTGAATACGGCCTTTGGTAGTTAAGACTAGTGAGTTTATGTACTGAGTAGCCGGCATTTTAATGGCGACTCTTCACAATGACGACTCTGTGTATCATGTATTATGAGTTTGAGATTATAACTATACGTTGTATGTATTATCTGTGCACTTTGTTTCAGGTCCGCGACATGTACCGCGTGAAGGACGCATACTTGCGCGACCAGCTCGATCTGCAGTTGTTCAACCGCGAAGCCGAAAGAATCGATGCGGCTACTAAGGGACACGAGGCTTTCCTGGATTATAAGGTACATTTTGTATATGTATGTTGGTTTCGTATGTTAATTTGCTTGTATTTTCTTATTAAAGTTGCTGTTGAATTCGCGCGAAATAATAAAATGTAGTACCACCTAGTAATGGAAAGAGAACAGAGCTCTCTTGCATTTTCGTTGTTCCTGTTCACTTTATATTGAAAACTTACCTTTAGGATCTCGGCGACTCCGTGGAATCGGTGGAGAATCTCCTGAAGAGACACCGTGACCTGGAAGCCAAGCTGGATGCACAGGAAAGCCGTCTGGAGGCCTTCAGTCGCAATGCGGATGAGCTGATCCATAACAAGCACACGGATTCAGAGTATATTGATGGGGTACGTTGCTAGAGTTTTCTTGATGGGGTATGTTTATAGAGTAGAGTGTTATTGATGGCTACGTTCTTTCATTTTTGAATAGTCTGACCGATGTCGATCGCTACGCGAGGCTGAGGGATGAGAACAAAAGGAATATCAGAGTATAAGTAGTATGTCGGTTTTAGCGCCGCAACGAAGTTTTGGCTCGTCGTCAAGCTGTTCGCCGTCATGGCGCCGAGCGTCGCGCACAACTGGAATCCTCGCTGGAGTACCAGAACTTGAGAAGGGATGCCGATGAAATGCTTTCGTGGATTTATGACAAGAAGAAGGTCAGTTTTTCGTTTTTACTTCAATCGATTCCTTATTACGCATACAACGTAACATGTACAGATTAAATCAAAAGAAGAATGTAAAATGTGATGGTATGGCCTATAAGAACAGACACAGTGGATAGCATAATGTAAACATAGCTTATTGAGTGTATTACGTCATTAGTTGAACGATGCTATTGCTTTATGAATTACTCTTTAGATTGCTTCTGATGACGCTCATCGTGATCTCGCCACCATTGGCATCAAGTTGCTCAAGCACGAGGCATTCGAGGCCGAGATTAAAGCCAACACACCGAGGATCGAGACCATCAATAAGGTAAGGTTTAGGATTTTATGTCTGACTCGTAACAGTAGCCGCTAGTTAGTCTACTTTAAGTGTTATCCAATACGTCACCATCCTGAACATGCGTAACATTCGCCGTTAGTTACCTTATCAAGTGTTTTTTCTCTAGATCTCAGTTCTTCACTGATTCTGTACATGTATTTACAGGAAGGCGCAATGCTTGTCTCCAGAAAGCACTACGAGTCCCCGAATATCGCTCGTCTTGTCGAGCGTGTCAACTTGCAATGGGCTGAGCTGAAGGACGCAGCCTCCAGAAAGGGCGAGCGTCTCCGTCAGGCCAATGATCAGAAGGTGGGTTGAGATCTTTATTTTTATGAGGGTTTGAGATTTTGAGATGGTGCTTTGAGAATTGAGACTGACTTTTTTTCTGGTAGTTGATTTCTACTATGGCTGTAATATCTCTTCTACTTTTTCAATTACTGACCGCGCTATTGTGGTTGAATCGGAAACATTTTTAGTAGAATTTATAATTGTTGCTCTTCAGAACCTGAACCGTATTCTCGAAGATGCTCACTCGAAATTGGACGAACTGGAGAGCTCGTTGAAGAGTACCGATGTTGGAAACGACCTTCGTGGTGTGAAGGACCTGATTCAGAAGCACACCGTACTCGAGCAGGAAATGCACCTCCATGAGAAGAAGGTGGGTGTGCTTCTAATGTTGTGTGTCAAGATGTGTCTCTTGAACCATCTTTTGAATCGTCATTGCCCTTGGTGAGCTGGTAGTAATGTGCATGTTGACTGGTAGTAAGGCCCACGACAGAGGGACTAACTAACCTGTGTTGTCCTTTTATTATTACTTGGGTTTACTCATCGTTGCATTCATTAATTGAGAAAGATTTATATACATAAACTTTAGCTGAGTGACATCTACAACCGTGGAGCGCAAATGGCCGAGGAGGGTCATTTCGACTCGGACAGGATCACCAAGACTGTCGGGCAATTGTTGCAGAGGTAAGTAGTTGGAAAAGGTTTTCAAGAACTAAGAACTTGTGGTGTTTAGTATTGTTGATATACGATCCATTATGGGAGAAGCGGAGAAGATATGTATATATATATATATATTCAAGGTAGATCTTCGAGCATTAGACACAGATAGAATTGTCTTTATTGCCTGTCTGTATTAATTGTGATTAATTGTGGTTCAGCGCACTTGCCGTGCCCTCAAAAATATTGTGTGAAGATGAAACTAGCTCCTTATGAATAAGACTTGTATTCTAGGTTCAACGCACTCGCCGGACCCTGTGCTGATCGTCGTGCGGCCCTGGAGCAATCTCGTGAGTGGCATCAACTGGCCTTTGACGTGGACTGTGAGTTGCAGTGGATCGCTGAGAAGGTGCCCACCGCCTCTTCTGAAGATACTGGAAGGACGCTCACTGAGGCGCTAAATATGATGAAGAAGCACGAGCAGTTGGAGGCAGAGGTGAGTAAGGTCTCCGTCTCGAGGTGGTTACCAAATGGTCGGTGATCGGCTGTCGATGGTTTTTCTATCATCTCATTTTGACGACCTAGATCTGGATTTGGAAAGTGGAGTCCCACCCGTAGGTAGATATTCTCCCAGTGAGTGGTTATTCTTCATAATTGAAGTTTGGCCCGATTTCATCAATTATCTTGGTTCGACAATGAATTTCTCCAGGTTCAACAACACTCGTCTCATATTGAGGAGACCATCGGCCGTGGAAAGGAACTGATCAAGAGAAGACATCCGGCCACGGATGATATCAAGAACAAGTGCGAGCAGGTACTGTAACTTTTGTCTGAGCGGGGAGAAGTGTCCCATACCCAGCAGGGCATTCTCCCATAAATGTATTAAACTTGTGACGAAATCTCCCACTCTAGATGGCCTATGATGATTTGGGTAGGTCATCGTCCACAAGGAACTTGTCCAGAAGTTCGTGTTGTTGTCTCGTTTGTTCTGATATTTCATTAGTCGAATAATCGAATAATCAGCCCATTTAGCCGAACTACCAGATTCTTGACGAGGTATTGTTTGCCCGTAGGTGGTGTGTTGTAAAATAGTGTGATCTGTCCTATTCTTTGAGAAATTTTGTTTCGTAATTGCCATTGTGTAATTACTGCATGCAACTTGTTGTGGTGTTTTCGACTAAGTTTCAACTAGTTATGTGGCAGAGCAAATTAAGATTTTTAGTTCTGTCTGTTGTTTCTGTGGCTAAGTTTCAGACTATTCTTTATTTTCGAAGATGTCATGTATTATAACCCACGGAGAGTCTAAAAGAGGAATGTATTATTATTGTATTGCCGAGAATGCAAGGGTATCTTTTCAGCTCGCCGGCGCCTGGACACATCTGAATCAAATGGTGCGAAGTCGCAAGCGCATTGTCGAATGGGGTGTAAAGGAACAACAGTACATGTTCGATGCCGCTGAGGTGTGTTTTGATATTAATTAGAGGTAAAATGTGAAGATAGATGCTTTTTAGATCGTTGATATCAAGGGTATCGGCAAAAACGACGCATGGCGAGATGTTCAAATTAATCGGAAGTCTCGCTTGTCCCTTCCAAAAGTTTTCTTGCTCGATTTTGAAACTTGACTTGCGTATGTTTTTGACAGCCACTTTGGTAGGTTGTTTGTGATTTCAGGTTGAGTCGTGGATGAATGAGAAACGTGTTCTCATCGAATCGGCTGATTACGGACAGGACGAGGATGCAGCACAGAAGTTGTTGGCGAAGCACAAGGCTCTCCAGGACGATATGCAGACTTACAGGTTTGTTGGGTTTGCAGGTTTACGGCTCTGAATGTTTGGCATGCGGTGACTAGGTCTTAAAGTGGTTTAGCATGAATGCATGAATAGATAGCAGAATACGCAATTAGTTGAGCAACGATGTTTAGTATATTGGAAAGTGGCGATCCTAATTTTGTCATTTTTGATTTGTTTGAAGTGATGTATGTTTGTTTAAGGTTGGAAGTCTTATTTTTCAGGCAATGGGTTGAGAAGTTGGCAGTGAAGTGCGCTGAACTCGTTGAGTCGAAGAGACCCCGCGTTGATCGCTTTGCCAACAAGCAGAGGTGGGTATACGTTTATTATGTAAGCTACCGTATGTCATGCTGGGCATTGTGTAATGCTTTTTTTTTTACATTGTTAAAAGGACAAATTATCCTTCAGTTATGCTTTTTAGGGAGCTCGAGGAGGAGTTTGAGCGTTTGTGGCAGCTGGCTGAGGAACGTCGTCAGGCTTTAGAGAACACTTTATGTCTGCACGAATACCTGAGGGAGAGTGCCGACCTGGAGCAGTGGATAAACGAGCAGCTGCAGACTGCCATGAGCGAGGAGTATGGAGACGACTATGAACATCTCAAGGTGGATAGAGCTTGTAATTTCACACGTTTTTTTCGCGTGCGAAACTACTCTAGCCCTCTAGCGTATCGAACCAGTTCATAGAAATTGTGGCCAGCTGTTCCTCGGTGAATATCTGTGCCGACTGCAACGGTTTAATTTATTTCATTATCGGGGAGTGAGTTTTATGTGCATGATGTACATGTACCGCTGAGCTGTGCTACTCGCGAACGTCGCGAACCATATCCGAATTTCTTACCGCCTTCTCCATTTATGCACCGTATTTATGTCATAGTCCTGCGCTGTGATAAAGGGTTTCATTATTTGTTCTCAATTTCAGGATCTCCAGTCACGCTTCTCCGAATTCCGCCAGTCGGTGAAGACGGGCAGCGAGCGTTTCGTGTCGTGCGAAGCGGCAGCCAATTCGATCCTCCGCAGGAACACCCCCTTCTCGCGCGATGTGCTCAAGAGACAGGAAAAATTGCGATCGGTGCGTTTTCTACCTTGTTGAACTTTTCTTTTGAAAGTACCTACTTTACAAATACTTCCAAGTTAGATGTTTTTGCAGTCTACCTGGGGGAACATAGACTAAGACGTGTGTCTGCTTTGTAATTCTATACCGGAAGGAATACCACGTGTCCTTCAGGTTTGGACCCTCCTTGTTGACTACATCGAGAGCCGCGAGCAGAAGCTGAAGGCTGCCGAAGAGCTGCACCGTTTCAACCGCGATGTCGCCGAACACGAGCAGTCGGTGGCCGAGAAACTGCACACGATGCCTCAGGACTTGGGACGGTTCGTATTTGGTTGTACAAATGGTTGAGATAATGATTTGAAACTGAAACGTCTTGTTGTGATTTTTTCTGTACAGGATATTCATCTGGTCTTGAACTCAAGATTTGTTTGTCATAAACTACTGACGGAGCTATTGTCTTGAATATGTATGTTATGGTGTTTTTTTCCTGCGAATTTGTTAATATTATCCTGTGGATTTCAGTGACGTGAAGCAAGTTCACTCATTGTGGCAGGCGCATGAAACCTTTGAGAAACAATTGGGAGAGATGGAACAACAGTTGCACAAATTGTTGGAGGAAAGCGCTCGGCTCAAGGAGGTCTGTCATGTTTTTAGGATATCTATGTTTCTATGTAATCCAATCAAAACCACAAAGTTTGATTCTCAAAGTTTCAAAGCTTAAGTACGAGTAGTCAAGGTAATGAGGTCTTGATCCGTTTTATGCATGTAGTTTCTTGCAGGCGTACCCCGGAGGAAACGCTGAACACATTTCGCAACAACAAGCGGCGCTCACAGAAAGCTGGCAAGAACTGCACGATGCTACTGCGCTAAGGAAAAATCGTCTGAGAGAAGCGTACGACTTGCATCGATTCATGGGAGAAGTAAGTTGATTTTTGTTTGTGTGCTGTATAAGAATTTGGCTACTGTTATTTTCATTTTTCCTTTCGTGAAAATAGGTTGCCTACAATTAGTAGATCGCGGAAAATCGTGTTGAAAACAATTTCCACGCTGGGTTTGCAGGGGTACAGGTTGGTGCGTGAAAACACGCACGAACCACCTCCGGATTGGTTTTGACCACAACCGGAAGCAATTGGAAATTCATATATTTGACCGAAACATGGTGTTTTATTAAAATGTCTGACACTAAGCTAAAGTCTAAGGTTTGATTGGTGAATTATCGAGATTTATTCAGGTCCGCGATCTGCTGAACTGGGCCGACATGATGGTTGCCGATATGCAATCGGAGCAACAGTTGCACGATCTTCAGGGAGCTGAGTGGCTTCAGAAGGAGCACGCCAGACTTCAGTCGGAGATTGGTAAGTGGAATAAGTTCTGTAAGAATAGAGTATCAGAGTAAACATGTATACATGCTGTAGCCACCGACGTTTTGTTATTTTACCATCAAATAATCTTTGCAATGTTGCGGTAAGGTAAGCTATAATAAAATAAGGGTTTATTTGCGCAATGGGAACTTTCAGATGCTCGCGAGCCGGAGTTTGCTCGTCTCCAGACAGCCGGAAGAAAGATGATTGCCGGAGAACACTATGCCAGCAATGAGATTCGCGCCAAGCTTCAGCAAGTATGTTTTTCAAAGCGATATGGCACGTGGTATTGTATGACATCCACGGTTTATGTTCCTTATGTGCGAGAAATTCAGAGAATGGCGTTTAAAAACCGTCTTTACTGTATTCTATTCGTTTACGTGAGGCATACAATTCGTTTAGGTGAGGCTTCAGTACACACTTATCGTTAGTGTTTGTTCTGCATTATTTTTTACTATATTTATTCAGGTTGACGGTGCTCTGCAACGTCTGCATTCTGAGTGGAGCCTTCGCGATTCGTATCTGTCACAGGTGACATTTGCTTGCTTTCGTTTTGTTTCTTTTTTATGTGGTCTTACTTATCGCGATAAATATGTTGCCGTTCTTTACTTCTATTGTTTAGGTTGTCGCCTGGCATGCACTGCAACGTGAGGCCAAGCAGATCCTTGCCGCGATTCAGAGCAAGCGAACCACGTTGAGGCAGCTGGCTGTCGGTGGCACTGTTGAAGAGGTAAGGCTACAGTTTTGCTTTGTTAAAATATTATATTCCTGGGTTAGGACGCTGTGTGAAAGGTAAGACCAAGTACCGTTTTATTCAGACAGACAATTACTGCACTAGTGTGTAGAATGGTAGCATGCCGTCGATTTTCAGATATCGGACATATTCATCTTCTTTTATTTTTCGTCATGTTTCATGGTATATTTTTCTTCTACCGATAGTAATTTTTTTTAGTATTTCTTTTGCTGCCGTATCTCATGTTCCCTTAATTTAAGGTCGATGCTCAAAAGAAGCGTCTTGAAACGTTCGCCAAGGCTTTGGTCAAGTTGGACGAGCGCGTGCACGCATTGGACAAGAATGCGCGAGCTCTGGTCGAGGCGCGTCACTTTGAAAGCAGGAACATTGAGGCCTGGACGGTTAAGGTATGTTCGTATTTTGAGTGGTAGCGGCTAAGCAGGACTTCTCCAATTTCACGGGATTTATTTATAATAAAAATAATAATAACATTGTATTGACACATTATATAAAGTATATTAGTGTGCATCATATAAAATGATGATGAGAAGGTTGGCAACTTCTCGCTAGTCGCAACTCTCGCTCAAATTCTCGAACTCAAACTCTCATACCTTCGCTAGTCGCAACTTTCGGCTAGTAGGACTAATTGAAACATGTGTTTTCAGCTCCATGAAGCTCAGCGTCAACTGCATGCCGATGTTGAGTACCGTCGCCGCGAGCTCGACGCCGCTCATCACGAGGCGCGATTCGCCAGCGACGTTGTCGAGATGGAAGCGTGGATATCGGAGAAGATCAGCAACATTAGAGTGGAGACGGAGAGGTGATTTTCATAATTTATTATATGTTTTCTATACGCTTCAGCTTTATGTTTTATGGTAACTGATTTCTGCATATCTAAGATAAGGTTGTACCCATCTTTGCAAGAGAAACGAACTCCTGAGTCTGAAATCTTAAATATGCGGTCTTGGCAGAAGCAGATCGATGGTTTTAGTTTGGTGACAAACAAATGTTCTATGTTCTAAAACTTCCAGTATTGAACCGTTTTTGGTTTTTTTTTTCTTTACAGTTGTGTAAAACACGTCGTTTTTCAGGCAGGGACAACTGACTTCGATCGAGGACAAGATGAAGCGTCTGCAGCGGCACCAGGCATTCGAAGCCGAGTTGGAGGCGAACAAGGGCCGAGTGTTCGAGATTCTCAACAAGGGAGCTCAGTTGCAGAAGGGACCTAATGGAAAGATGGTTAGTTTTTAGTTTTAGACTTACTAGTGTTGTTGAATACTGGTTTATTCAGAAAATAAACATCGCATGTGGGTGAAAGAGTAGAATCCGGTCCATCAGTCAACGAAAGTATCTTTTCTATAGGTTGCCGAACAGTGTGCCCGACTCGAGTCTCGCTGGGCTGACTTGGTTGCCGCTTGCGCTGACCAATCTCGTGCTCTGGAGGAGGCGCGCGACCTGCTCACATTCAAACAACTCGTCGAGCGTGTGCAGCGCTGGATGCGCGAAAAGGAGATGATGATCCAGACGCAGGATATGGGCAACGATCTCGAGCACTGCAACCTTCTCATTGACCAGTGGGTTTTGAGGACTTTTAGGATGTTCTTGGTTCTAGGAAGTTCTAAGCTTACCGTTTTGTATGACCCCCGGGATCGCGATTAGTTACGGGCTTATTTTACCGCTGTCACAATAATTCGCATTTGCAGTGAGTTGGTTATGGTTTACATGATCGTGAAATTGTAAGCAATTTATCTCTGTTTCAGACTGGACGGCACAAAGGCTGACAATTCTGTGGACGAGAACACATTGAGGGAGATCAACGACCTTGGAGCCAAGCTTGTCAAACAGGGTAAGTTGGATTCTCTGGCCATAATGTTGGACGTAACATTCATCTCTGTCTGGATTAGCTTTGTCGAGTTCCGGGAGCTATTGAAGACCTATTTTCCGGAATATATTCAAAACTGATTGTGGTTTACTGTGGAAAGTGACACACGTTACTTATTAAGCTACCCTTTTGGGACATTTTAATGTATCCCTGTTTGCAGGCCGCAGCTCTCAACAGGATGTGCACGAGCAGCAGAAGCACCTCAACGCTACTTGGAATAGTCTCCAGGGCGCCATCTACAACTACAGACAGCAATTGAAGGCGGCAGTTGAGGTATGTAGCAGTTAGTGAAATGCCCAATAATTGCCTGCTAGCGTACTGTAATTTTTTAACTACAGTTTCTTTACGGATAGGTGAAGAGAATGTTAAGTGTAAGTCTTGTTTGTGCCTCATGGGTTAGCTTATCTTTTCTGGGTTCGTATCTAGTTGTGTGAAGAATGATAGATCGCTCATCCTGGTTGCTTAGGTTCACGCTTTCAACCGTGACGTCGACGACACGAACGAGCGCATCCACGAGAAGACTTCAGCAATGCGATCGGATGACTATGGCAAGGATTTCGCCACCGTTGAGCAGTTGGTCAGAAAGCAGCAGGCTCTCGAGAGAGACATGGAGGTGATCATTACAACCTGCTTATTTTTTACATTTATCTGTTTTGTTTGTTACTTACGACGGACTAATTGCATTGTTGAATCCGGCCGCTCATATGTTATGTGAGAGAAACATGGATGATTTCGTTATCAGAGAACGCAGAACATATTGACGAATACGTCGTCCAAAATGTGTTTCACAACCGGCTATAATACGGCTTTAAAACTCCATATTTCAGGTTATCCATCAAAAGTTGACCGTCCACGACGGTGAAGCGCAACGTATTCTGGCCAAGAATCCCCCACTCAAGGAGAGCGTGCTGGCGTCGATGCAACGACTTGAGGAGAGCTGGAGAATACTGACCGAGACTGCCGAACAGAGACACACCAAGCTGGAGAGAAGTCATCAACTGTACAGATACATTGACTCGGTGAAGAAGGTAGGAGCTTAGTTATATATTATTTGAAAGCAGTGCAAAAAGGAGAGTTCGTCGACCAACAGGAACCCTAAGCGAAGTCACGGCTCTTCAGAATGCATATTTACTGACAAGGAACGAAATGTTGTTGGGGATGTATTAGGCTATATCTAAGGTTCTTTTATTGTAGTTTGTACAGGAATGCTTCACGTATCTAATGTAGCAAAAAACCGGGTTTGAGATCCCTCGAACGTCAAGTTTCTCGTGCAAATTCGCGAATGATCGTCGGTAAATGGAAACATTTATAAACTACGTGTTTGGTGTTCCGAAACAAATGTTCCTTCTGATTTGAGATGTTTTCTTCTTTAGACAGAGCAATGGGCAGCCAACTTGCGCCTGAAAATGACCACTTACAAGCCGCCGAAGACATCTGCCGAGGCTCGCGCTCTTATTCAGCTGCACAACGAAAGGTTTGCTTTCATTGTCGTTGAGCCTTGTTTTATTGAAGAGTATATTGATTTTTGTGCATTGGCTACGGTAGATCTAATGGCAAGGAAATTTTTCCTTTCTTGCAGCCACCAATTTCCGGAAAGGTTGTTAATTAGGCTTGCCTGTTGGCGGATGTAGTATATCCGTCAAATCAATTAAGCCTTGTGTAACCACAAAGCTTGCAGAGAGGCTTATTTACATTGACTTGACGATTAAGCCTTTATCCTTTTTATGCAATCCGGCAATCACTAAGGTAGATCTAACAAATAAGTTTTGATCAACACGAGAGTTCATCAAACACGTCAATCTCTATAACTTTAACCACCAAACTTGCAGAAAGGCTGAGATTGACGGCCGTTCGGATGAGATCCGCGTTCTGCACGAGGAGGGCCAGCGCCTGATCGCTGAGCAGCCCGACCACAAGGGCGAGGTGCAGAGAGCACACAAGAGAGTGCAGAATAGCGAGCACCAGCTGAGACAGACGTGGGAGCAGGAGAAGGTTAGTTATTAGTTGTTATGCAAATGTTTATTGAAATTATAACAATGATGAGCAAAACAAAGTAATGAAATATAAGGAAAGCGAGCGCCAGCTGAGCAGACATGATAATGGTAGCGGGATGGTTCTGACTGAAGTTAGTGGGGTTGGAATTCAAAGGGTTTCCTCACTTTATGCTTAAAGGCTGACGTTTTGATTCACATGACTGTTGAAGGTACATTACGGGGAAAGGGCGCGTGAAGAATATTTGTTATGTACTTTGGAATAACTATTGGTACTTTAAACTTTAAACATTGTCTTAGTTAGTGGTTTGACATTTAGGCAACTCTGGCCCGAGCACTCGACTGGCTGCTGTTCTCGGACCAGTGCGCAATGGTGGAAACATGGCTGGCTGGCAAGGAGGCCTTCCTCAAGGATAACGACCTTGGAGACAACGCGGAAGATGTCCAGGTGAGCTTAGGATGAGTACTGTAAGGGGTATGGGCAGTGGTAGAAGTTTTTGTAACCAGCAGGTAATTAGCTAATTGCTTGTGGTTGTCTCTCGTGCTGTAAGGAAGGATACCGTATGAGGTTGAGGGTTAAGTAATCAACACCAACATATGATTATAATTATTTGGTTTCTGGATACTATTTTTCTGGTCCAATACAAAGCTTCTCAATTCTCAGGGAGTTTTTGTTTTGTCTATTGTTTGATGTATCGAATATTCTCTTGTCGTCTTCAGATGTTGATCAAGAAGCACGACGCGTTCGAGAACACTTTGCGTGCGCAGTCGGACAAGATTGAGACGGTAAAGAAGGACGCCGAGGTCCTGCTGAAGCAGGGAACCGATTACGTCGTGCAGATTGAAGAGAGGTTTGTGAAGTGTTTCAGGTTTCAGGTCAGGGTTCTTCAATATACAAAGCTTTGTTGAAACATGCACAACAAGAGACGTTGAGACGTGCAACGGAAATATGAATGTAGTAATAAGACGATCCTGTTGAGCAAAATGGTTAAGTCCTTAAGTGCGAATTCCGGCCGGTTTTTGAAACGCATCCTGGACAATTGAATTCTTACGTAATTATGATATTTGCTCGAATTTAGCTCGAGTTTTTTTATTCTAATTCATGTTCATTTGGATAAACTGCATACGAATGTTGGTCTACTCGATATGTTTCAAAAACCTGCCTTTATTTCGCTGTAAATTAGCGCTGGAATATGTCCTGATCCACTAGTCTGAAAAACATGACTTGATGTTCAGCATTGAGTCCCCGGATGTAGCCAAGCGGTAAGTAGCATGACAAGGGCTGGCAATTGGCAATTGCTGCCCGTTTGACATACACCCTGTCGGATGTTTCTATCTTGACTAACATCTTCCTAACGACTTACAGTATCACCGAATGTTTCCCATATCTATGGTTTCTCATTTCAACATTGCATGGGTTCAATTGCCCTGAACTTGTATTAATTCATAGAGTGTTCGCTAAACTATCTTGTGGAACTTTTCCTCTGCATGTGTTCCTTTGGAGAGAGGTAAATTCTCCAACTGTGGTTCTTATTAGGTTATTTGAGCCTTTTTTTTTATTGTTGATTACGTTTGCAGGCGTGACGAGGTTGTGGAGCGACATGCCTCACTTATTCGCCTTTCTGCCTATCGCAAGGCGATGCTGGCCGACAGCGAACGTCTGATGGAGTTTGTTCGCTCGTGTGGAGAGTTGATTACCTGGATCAGTGCCAAACTTCAACTGGCTTATGATGAAAGTTACCTCGATCCTGCGAATCTGAGGTATGGTGTTGGGTTCGTGTTCTTGAACTATATATGAAGGCTGAAAATTTCACAAGACAAATATGATCGGAACTGATGAAGACGGTGTCTGACCTAAAACGGGAAATTTCATGTGTATGTGGCAGTGGCAGTGTTGGGCGTTTTGGAATTGTCTTGAATGAATGCGGCTATGGAGACGCTTGTTAGTATGTAAACATTTGACTTCAGATCCAAACTGCAAAAGCACCTTGCGTTTGACAGCGAGTTGAGCGAGAACGAGAAGCGATTGAACACTGTGGTGGACTCGGGCAAGAAGCTGGTCAAGGAGAACCATTTCAGCAAGGTGAGTTCAGAATGGATGTTTAGTACGCTCCACAAAATGTACTTTTGTTGCGCTTCAGTCTTTAAGTTTTATTGATAGTTCGAGTGTCATGAGTCATGACTCTCACGTGACCAGAGACATAGTAGTAACGTGAAAACATAACTATTCTTAAATTTTGTATTGTTCAGGATCAGGTTGAGGCGCAACTGCAAGAATTGCTCGGTGGATGGGACGAGTTGAGACAGTGAGTATTTGTTTTAGTTTTGCTCCATTCAGCTGTTGTTGATACTATGTTTAGTCGTGAAATCATGAAATCTCCTTTACTTACTTTTTTTTTAGGAAATCGGCTCTGAAGACTGCTCGTCTTCGCGAAGCTTACGACGCATTCACGTTGGCGAGAAAGGTTGGTTGTGCTTGCTTTGTAATCATCACTTTTTTTATCCTGAAACTTACTGCTCAATTGGAAGCACATTTGTCTTATGGTATCTCGATATATTGGGTCAATGAACATCAATTTTTTTCAGGTGGAAGACCTTGAGCGCTGGCTGGATCGTGTTGAAGGTGAGCTGTCCTCGGAAGACCACGGAAAGGATCTGCTCTCGGTTGAGAATCTGATGAAGAAGCTCGACGCTGTCGAAGCCGAGATTCAGGGACGTGGCGATAATGTGACCGATGTTCTGGCCAAGGCTAGGGATTTGAAGAGCAAGGTATTTTACTGATGCTTTTTTAAATGGTAGGATTTGTATACCACCATATTCATATTACCGTAGTTAGACTATTCGACTGACTCGACGACCAGCTACATACATGCCAAACCTTGAGTCACGCGTTTTAACTGTAAAACGCGGGCAGCTAATATGAGCCGTTAGTTTCAAGAACATGACACAGAACCCTGTGTTGTTCAGTTCTTCTTCTTTTTGTGCAAATCATAGTTTACTTCTTTCTTTTCAGGGCGGAGCGCAGACCGACGGCCTTCTGAGCGCATCGGAACAAGTGGAGGTCCGCTTTGCACAACTCAACGAACCTGTACAGATCCGTCGGCAGAACCTGAAGGAGGCTCGCAGTCTCTTTGAGTGGGAGCTGGAGGCTATGGAGGAGAAGGAGTGGTTGTACGATAGGTGGGTGTTTGAAGACAATTTGATATCCAACGTTTGTTTAGCTGGCTATCACTGGTTATACGAGAGTGGTTACATCTGTAAGTTGCATAGCGCTGGTTATGCGCTCGATGGGTTAGTTTTTGAAGATATGCTGAATGCTGTTATGCATGCTTATGCGATCGGATATCTTTAAGATAGTTAGTTAATTTGTTGACTGCCGATGGATTAGACACCTGACGACATACGTTTTCTTGTTTTATTGTATCAAACTTCGTATATTGTCCAGAATGCCGCTCGCCCGTAGCACGGAATATGGAGACAGTCTGCACGCAGCGGAAATGTTGTGCAAGAAGCACGCCATTCTTGAGAAGGTATGTTTTTCTTTGAAGTGGTGCAAGCTTATGATCTGTTGAGGGTCGGATGGAAAGGTGCCTGTCTCAGTACTATGTGTATGTCCTCAATGAGTTGATTATATTTCGTACTGTATTTCTTTATTTCGCAGGAGCTCGAAACTCGCCAGTCATCTATCCACGACGTTGAGAAGAAGGGTCTGCAGATGATTCGCCAGAAGCACTTTGCTGCCGCGCGCGTCGAGAAGATCATTGACGAGCTGGCTGGAATGATGCTTCAGATCAAGGTTTGTTTTTTGTGGGATTTGTGGATGTGTATATTATATTTCTGTGGTGTCGAGTTCCAAGAATATTTTGTATGAGACTGGGACTGCATGAGAGAAGATCACAGTTACGTGAAGCGGCAAGTGTTACTATACCGCTGGTAGTTAGTGAGTAAACTCTGTATTACTTATGTATGCTAATCCGTAACTAATGTCACCTGCAGCAAATGTGCAACGAACGTGCCACCCGTCTCAACGAGGCGATTGTGAGTCAGAAGTTCTTTGCCGATGCCAGTGACGCCGAGCAATGGATCAGGGACCGTCTGCCACTCGCGGCCAATCAGGAGACTAGCAGAGATCAGGTGAGCACGGTCACATTCTGTTATAGCACAGGTATCAGGAGAGTGAAGTAGTAGTCGAGGTGAGGATAATGAAGGATAAAGATAGATCATGTTATAACATGATGCCCCGTTTCGACACTATCGTATACGAGGAATTTTTCGCGGGTTGGATCTCATCCGGTAGATAGTATGCGTGTGCTGTGACCTACCAAGTATTTGACCTTGTCAATAATTCGAATGCCATTCGAATAGAATTGTCTGTGTTATGAGGCCATATTCATCACTCAATTCCCCATGGGGAATTCCCGTCTTTTTCTCTGCGTGTGTCACTTTAGAGTGCTAATTTCTGTCCCCAGGGAATATTTTCCCTAGGGAATCGGAGTGGTGAATATGGCCTATGAAAAGATCAGTTGCTTCTACTTGTTGCCTAAGTGTAAATCCGTGCGTGAAATTAGACATCGATCTCATAAATGTTCACGGTAAAAATTCCTGAATAATATTCGATTATCTAGTCTGGCGCCGAATCGCAACTCCGTCGTCTTGCCCTTTTGGAGCGGGACGCCGTCAAGTTTAACGATGAGATCCAGAGACTCAAGGGAGTGGCTGACGAGCTGATCCACAAGAACCATCATGATGCGACACAGGTATAGTTGACAGGTTATGAAGACCTACTATTAAGTCGGGTAGATTCGCCGACTGATGCAACCCGGCCCTGCTCGTGCGCACCGTGTGTGTGCTAGGGTGAATCGGTTGTGTGATTGCGAAAAAGGGTGCGTGTAGCTCAACCGGTGAGTGCTTGTCGAGTAGACACATGACGCGGGTTCAAGTACACTCTACGCCATTTTCGCACAAAACGCAAGATTACCCTAGTGGAGCCAGTGTAGGTTTACTGTATCAATTTTGTTGAATTTTTATGTTTTATGTGACGCTGACGTTTAGGTTGAGTAAATACATTTTGTTTTGATCATGAACGCAAGTCTGTGCCTGAAAATAAGATTCTTGCGAAAAGTCCTGATTTTCTTCGCTTACGTTCGTAATCTTTAGTTTTGCCGAAAATACAACTAGGGTCTCGTGTTGCTGGAAAGAATGAATTTTCCTGAAAGTTGTCCGATTTTTTTTGCATTTACTCTGTTTTAGATTGCTGCCCGCCACCACAAACTGGAATCCGCCTACGCTGAGCTGATGAAGGAGTGCAATAGGAGGAGGACGCAGTTGGCAGATGCCAGCAGATACCATGCTTTTGTCAGGCAGGCCGACGACCTCATGGACTGGCTGCATGAGAAGGAGCGAGCTGCGTCGGCAGATGACTACGGTATGTTTGAATATGATTGCTACGGTATCCTTTTTAGTGTGGCTACTGTATTCTTGAATGCTATTACAGTACCCTTTTTTGCACAAGCATGATGTCTATGGGATCTTTTTTTAATAGAGAATAGAAACGACCAGCGTGGCGTTGAATTTCATGTGTGCCTTCTTTGGATTTTATTGTATGATAATATTTAGGCCGCGATCTCGAGGAATGCAACCGCTTGACCGAGGAATTTGAAACGGTGGTGCGTGAGCTGGCGGCTGCTGGCGAACGTGTGGCTGCGGTCAACCGTTCTCAGGAAGAGCTTCTCAGAGCTGGTTGGTTTTCTTTTGTCGATCTTACTATTATCTCCGTTTGTATGCAAGTGAAAACATGTTTAAAATGGGTAAGCTTGCAGTAAAGCGAAACACCGGTCGGTTTTTGAAACACCGAGCAAATGATCATAAATTAGAATAAAAAATCGAGCTAACTTCGAGCAAATTAGCTTAAGAACGTAAGAATTCAGTTGATCACGATGCGTTTAAAAAACCTACCTGATGTACCTCGCTTCAAGCTCGGCAGATGTTCTGAGTCATTCCGGATGTTCATGCGTGTTTATACGCACCGATTTGTGCACAGGCTGGTGCCAGTGCCATCGAAGACCATATTGATAACTCGTCCTTAGGCCACCCATTCGCGGCGTCAATTCGTGCCAAGGGCGATGATCTGCAACGGTTGTGGCAGTCGGTCAACGATTGTGCCACTGAACGTCAACAGGCTCTGGCCGGAGCACGCCAAGTACATCGCTTTGACCAGGAGGCTGATGAGACCATCAATTGGCTACAGGTTGGTGATTGTTGTTGATATGATTATTATTATTATATAAAGGCAGTAGGTGAGGGGTTATGAGGTGGTGAGACGGTGAGAGATCGTTCGTGTGTGCATGTGTGTGAATAGTTACGGTAATGGGTTTACTACACTACACGCTGAGGAGCTGTTAGGGTCCACGATCTGATCGTGTGCCGTCCAGTGAGCAGAATATAATCGTGGTTTCTCGTTGAGTTTCATGTTTCAAACTTTTAGTAAGTACAAATTCAGGAGAAGGAGGCTGATGGTGTGGCTCTCGAGAACGTGGACCTCTCACAGGCCGACCTGGCCACGGTGACCACCGAGAAGCAGAGACTTGACGAGTTCATCCACGGACTGAAGGCTGTTGAAAAACAAGTAGGTTTTAGAATTTGTTTATAAATGTTTTGTATAATTGTTTGATTGTGTTGACTGAGTTGACTCTCTTATTCAGGTGATCGAGCTGTGTCGTGAGGCTGACCGTCTGGAGTCCTTGTTCCCGAACACGAAGCAGCACTTGGAGGTGCGCAAGATGGACATGCAAATGCAGCTCAACGATATCAAGGAGTCGGCTGGCAAGCACATGGACAGACTGAAGCAAACTGAGCAGCTGCAGGCGTACTTCCAGGTTTGTTTTTATTGGATTATTAGTGGTGTTTCAGTACAGTGTTCAACGCGTATGACTTGCTCCGTAGAGGTACTTTACATCTGTCCTACTCAGATGACGAGTTCCAAGGGTCAAATTGCCCGAAATCTTGGAGCTCGGGCCAGTAGAGATAGGAACTGGACATGCTTTTCCTCGCAGTGCGTCCCACGGTCTCACATTGTGTGGTCCTTGGCCTAGGCGTAGTCGTAGTCGTAGTCTTAGTCTTAATTGGTTTGAGTGGACGTTCTCAATTCTTAATTGCTTAAGGAGAATCGCGAGTTGATGGCTTGGATCAAGAGAATGATGGGTACAGTGACTGCTGAGAGCCTGCCCAAGGATGTCGAGGGATGTGAGGCTTTGAGTGCACGGTCAGTTTCACAATTTTGTGACTTCACTAGCGTTCCTTGCTCCTATCCCAGTCAACTTTATGACATGTTCAGAGCGATTGTATATTGCCCTTTTCTTTACATCTGTCCTACTCACCATACCAATGTATGGGGCTCATGCTTAGCTCGCATCTGACTGATGATTGTGTCCTTCTGTAAAACAATATTAGTAGTGTGATTATCCAAAGTATGTTGTACAATGAGCACGTTTTCAGTCACGCTGAGTACTTCTCGGAAATTGCCGGCCGCAAGTCGCACGTCGAAGCGTTCGTGCAGCGTGGTCGTCATCTTGTGCAGCAGGGCCATGTCCTCTCTCAGGAGATCCAGGAGAAGGTCGAAGGCCTGGAGAGAGCCCATCGGGTGCTTTGCGAGGTTCGTGTTTTTTTTTTGGGTAGATCAAAAAGATCAAAAAGTGTTCTATACCTATTTACCTATGTGCTGCGCAAAGAAAGAAACTGGTTAATAGGAACCTTGTTGGTTTAGGATGTGAATGAATTGCCTTTATGCCTTTATCATATTTGTAGTAAGTGGTAAGTATTAGGTGTGGAATGATCGCAACGAGCTCTACGTGGAGAACGCCGATGTGCAATCGTGGAAGTCGAATGCCAGCCAGCTGGAACAGTGGATGACCGAGAGGGAGGCTTTGCTGGGTAAGGGTTTAGGATTTGGTTATGCTAGTGTAGATGATGATGATGGTTAACTGATAATATATGTGGCGAGTCGCGAGGACACATGATCAAATAGATGGGCATCCTTTGACGAATATGAGTTGCATACAATATTTCACAGTTCATACTAGTTAGTTTCTCTTGAAGTCTCTAAAAGTTGTGGATTTTTTTAGCATGTAGGGAATTCTGTAAGATTTGTTCTCGAATGTCATGATTTTTTAACCGTAATTTATGCTATTTTAGTGATAGTCAGTAAGCTTTCTTTTTCAGGAGAAGACTGGCGCAACATTGACTCTGTCGAGACAGCCGTCGAACGTCTTCGTGACTTTGAGGACTTCCTCAAGACTGTGGAGGCACAGGGCGATCGTTGCGAGCAAGTGAAGCGAATCACGCTGATTGAGAAGAACTTCAACCGACTGAAGCAGAAGGAGGTGCGGGAGTTTTCGTGTTTTGAAATTGATATTTTACTTCGGTTTGTCATTACACATGTTTCTTCAGTATATATTTTTCGTTCTGTCGTACACACAGGGTACCGGGGGTGTTTTTTTAGTAGGAGCCTGTTGAGCTCCATACGGAGTGGCTTTTGACTTAGGTCCTGTGATTTTCTTCAAATTATCTGCCGTATTCTATTAGTTATTTTTATCTGATGGTCATTTAGGCGGAGCGTGTGCGCGTTGATGACGACCAGACACGCAGGCGTGACACGATCAAGATTGTCGAGAAGGGCAATTTGTTGGCTAACAGACGACAGGAAAGAGAGAGGAGAAAGACCCAGGTAAAGGGTTACGACTAGGGAACTACGGAATTAGAGGGTAGATGTGCCAACTTTTTTTTGACGTTGGGTTAACTATGTGCTGTTGATACGGTGTATGGTATTGGTGAAATTGGGCGAAAAGTGTATCTATCAGGTGTGGTGTGTGACCTCTAAATATGCTACGTAGCGTAGCTCTGTAATTCTGGTGTATGTTAATATGTATATGTCAAGCGGTTAATATTCTTATTTGCTATTTTAACTATATGTGGTTGATAGGTTCTCTTTGTGTGGTATTGGTGGACTTTGAAATTGGGCGGAAAGAAACTGTATCAACTGTGATGTGCGTGACGGTGTGACCCCTAACTATGCTACGTAGCTCTGTAATTCTGATGTAGGTAGATGGCAAACGGTTAATATTCTAGGAGATCAGCCTAATGAAGCCTTCCGGCTCGTCGGAGGATTACGTGAGCCAGACACTGCCACGCAAGATGGACAGAAAGGAGAGGAGCAAGACGACGGCCATTGGTGAGCAACTTTGGTCTAATTAAGTTTATTATTGAAATCTTTATTTGTCGTCAGGAGCGACCTAAAAGCTCGAATTTCTGTCGTGTCTATAATGTTCTCTGATAATGTATCATATGTTCGTAAATTTGGAATGTTTTACTGAGAATATAACGACGTTGTGTGGCAGTAAATCTGGTGCACTACTTTGGTAGACCAATGCGGGATGCATTCAGGGCTCTCTAGGGGGTCGTGTTTTAATGCCTAATAGTTGGAAAGTTGGAACGTGTGGTAGTGGTACTCTAAGTCTGGTTTCTGCTTTGCAGTACTATTTCCTTTTTTTTCAGGAGAACCCGTGATTTCGGTTTCTGGCCCCGCCTCACACCCCTTGCCGCCAATTGATCCGTCGACGTTGTCGCCAGCACAAGAAATGCCGTCGGCTGCCATTCACACGAGTACGACGACGCCCGCGTTCTCGACGAGAAGAGCCCATTCGGTGTCGTCGAAGCGACCGGGTAGATGGGACGATGCGTCGAACATTGATATGAGAGGGTGGGTACTTACTCCCTTGTTCGTTACTCGCTAATCTTCACATAGCACTTTGGACATTTGAATGTATCCCTATAAGACAAAATTACAGGGCGCGCGTAGTTTATTGAAAGTCGATTTGTTCGAGTAATTCTAGCTTTTCCCATTCCGAGATTTGCGATACTTTTGCAACGAACACTCGAATAACGGTAATCACGTGCAATCGAATTATCGAGTCTCATTGTCTTTGCATTGTGACTGTGTTCATTATTTGTTTTGTTTTGCATTATCTCGAAATTATTCTCCATGTTTTCTAGGTACGTCGACCGTAAGCAAGAACTGCAAAGTGGCGGAAAGCGGCATACGATCCGATCGTGGAAGCAGTACTACACGATTTTGTGCGGACAGCTCTTGTGCTTCTTCAAGGTGAGCATTTTCATTGTTTTTGGATGATAGGAATGAAAAAAAAATCCAAGGTCCGTTTGAAAACCCTGCTGTTATACCTCTTTAATATATGCTTCAGGATGAGGATGCCTTCCGTGCGAACCAGGCTGCCTCACCACCGGTCTACATCCACAAGTGTCATTGTCAAGCCTTCCCCGAATACATCAAGAAGAAGCACACCTTCAAGTTTGTGACTTTTGTAGTTTGTAGTCTGCATTTTAATAGGTAATTGATGTTCAGCAACGATTAACACGTATGATTAATTTAAGAATGTGTCTCTAACTGCTCAGTGACAATTACCTAATTTCTAACGGTTTGTTTACTACTCCAGTATTCTAAAACGCGGACATGTTTTCCGGTATGTTTTTTGTGAGTTTGGCAGCATGTGAATGTGGTACTTTGAATTTTGACCGTTTACCTACTTTATTTTGCTCCTCCTATGTGTATGGTAGTGGATAGTACTTTTATAAGAGGATTTCCGTCTATTTTCGTTCTCATGTTGCAGTGATGGGTTCTCTATCTTTAGTTTTAATTTTGAAGCCTCTCTTGGACGCTTTAACAATATTTTTGTTATTTGTCGACTGTTCTAATCCTGAATTTAGAAATTAACTGATTTTCTAACAGTAAATTTACCTGTTACCATATCCTCTGTGGCCGTATGCACGAACGCGCCGGGAAGCTCCCAGCCTCTCAGTGTTAGTTACGAGTCAGAGACATACAAGACAAATTCTCCCAACCTGGGAGGCTCCCCCTGTTCGGGCATACCGGAGTAACTGAATATCCAAAGAACCTCGGGAATATCGTTTTTACACTAACCTCCTCATGCGGCCTTTTTTGAACAAGTCTGTTGGATACTTTTAACTTTATAGCGGTGCATCATATCTTTGGTTATCTGCCCTACTCGGTTTTGTTGTAGACTTTATCAGATAAAGAATCAAATTTGTTTTGACATCCCTCCAAACTGTCCCTGGGAATCATCTCTGTAGAGAAAGGTTTCAAAAGTTTTCCTTTTTAGGCTTATCGCTCAAGACGGTTCCGAGTACCTGTTTGCCTGCGGTGACGAAAGACAAATGCTTGAGTGGATCGCTAAGGTATGGTGAAATGGAAATGTTGTAATATATGCCAAAGTGAATGCTAAACATTTGGTGGCAGTAGCGTATTGGCTAAAGCAGTGGACCGGTAATCCAAAGACGTTGGGTTCGATTCCCGCTCTCCAGTACACCAATTTTTCGATCACAGTCAAAATTTATGTTATAATACACACTTTTTTTTGCCACAACGGGGTTAGTGAAAATGTTGAAATTAGTGTGTCGACGGTTTACTACGGATTGCTTTATGTGTTGTGTTTAATAGCATTTTTTCATTAAACAGTTATATTCTATATATTTCTTTTCTAGATCAAGTTCCACTCGGAGCTGCCTCCCGCTAACCAGCTGACCTCGTTCTCGCGCACGGCGGCCCTGGATGCTGCCTCGCAGATTGCCTCCGGTGCGGTACCGATCCCGGCCATGCGGACATCGTCGTATTCTGTTTCTGTGAGTTTGCTTTTCTATGTTCAGACTCGTAACTGAGGAAGTATTTAGAGTCCCCTGCACCAAGCTATGTAGATCCTCAATTTGTTTGCTTTGATCCCTATTATATTTAGGCTGCTCCGAGCACCTACTCAACTGACGTTCTCCACCGAACGCACGAGATGGGCGGAAGCCCCGGAAGCGATGAGAGACGGTATTCCGGATACGCTGATTCAACGGGGACTCGTAAGTTACCTTATTCTATGCGGTTTATCTTTTGTGTTTGATTTGTGTCTGATCTGTATACTACTTTACATAGATCATACCTTTAAACTTAATGGTGTACATGCCTTTTTGTTCATTGTCAAATGAAATTCGATATGGTTTACGATTAATTTCGCCGTAACTGCTGTTCGTTGTCTTTTGTTAGACTATTTAGTTGAATAAGCGTAAGCTTTATAATGTTTGCTACCTGTTTCTTTTGTCATTTGTCTTAGTCTATTTAAATGAGTAAGCGTTATGGTTGCTCGTTGCTCCGTATGTTTCTTTCAGTTTTTTTTCACTGCAGCTTAGTTTAGTGGTGTTATTATTTCCTTGGCTGTGGAATGGCTGTAGTTTTTAGTTGTGCATTTCCCTGTGCTGCTGATACATGTTGCTGAAACTCACCTGGCTGATGGCTTCCTATCCTTTCTTTCCGGTGCTCTTATGTTTTAGTTGGCCTAACCCTCTGTATTCGCTTATTGCTACAGGTTGTGCAACCCTGCCTCGGCGTACGGTAGCCTCGGACTCGACGGTACAGTACGACGTCTCACTAACTTCTTCGACGCTCCCGCGCAGGACGCCGGTGACCGGAATTAACGGTGCCGCGCGTGTGCCGCTCTCTGGTTCGGCTTCTAGTCTTGGCGATGTGCCTGTGGTGGCGACGCGGCGTGGAGTTGTGCGGCGGCCATCGTCGCGTAACTCGCGCAGCAGTATCTACGAGAGTGTCTATGGCGAGATCCAGATTACCGACCCGCAAGAGACGCATGAAGATGAGTTGGCGGCAGTGAATGATGGGTTCGACGACTCGTCGAACGTATTCGAATCTCCCGCCAAGGCGGTCAATGGTATGAGTGTGCGGTGGCGTTGCGGAGTTGTGGTTGTTTTTGTGGAGCAGATGCACTTAACAAGTATTTGGAGCTTGGAGTTTTGGAAGCTGGTTGATGGGTTATGAGTGCTTGATAGTGGTTTTTGTTTTTGCCGCATTGTCACGGAGTGTTTGCTGCTTGCCTTGCACGGTAACCGAACTTTCTTGTGAATTTGGGCATGTTGTTAGTGTTTATGCTTGTCACACTGGATTAACATGCACGCATGTTTGTTTACACTATAACGTGGATTGTTGTGAGTGTCGTCTGTTTACTCAAGCGGGGTTTTTTTTTTTGGGATTTACTATGACTTCTCGTCCTCTGCCTTTGATCTCTCCAACGCGCTGATTTTTCACTTTGTGCCAAGTTACTCATTGGGTGTTTTAGTGTCCGTTCGTCGGCTAGTACTGATGATACCATCCTGTTCACTTTAGGCGAAAAGTCGGAAACGCTTGGCTCGATAGCGCATGAGCGGCGGTCCACTGGCGGTTACTCGCAGAATGGAACCAACGGACATGTGAGTATTTGTGTTTGTGTAAGCTATTTCGAATTAGGGAATGGTTTTTGGTAGGTCGGATCATAGCACAGGTCATGTAAGTAAATGGAAGTGATCTGAGGCCGTATTCACCAACACGCAGGGAGCCCTCCCTGGTCTCGCCATCCGGGGAGCTAAAGAGTGCGAGAGCAGAAGAGATTCAGAGCGCTCGTGAACCTAGGGAGGGCTCCCTGTGTGTTGGTGAATACGACTGAATACGACGTCCTCTGGTTAGCTTAGATAGTGGACAAAGCACATTATATCAATGATACGTGTTAATCAAACATACACGATAATAGTTTACAATAGATAATTGATAATCGAATTCGAATGCGTGATTTTATGAGCAGAGCTTTATGCCAAGCTCGGATTTTTCTCATCACAAGCTGAATAAGCTGAATATTAATTATTAGCTTGCTAACTGCTGACTTACTGTAATTTCCGTCTTTTAGGATGAAGCCTATCATTGCAAGTATCACCTTGTGTTTTTGCCTGATTTAACTTAATTTTTTTGTTACTCTAGGACTACGAAGCCTACCGATACGAGACGTGTTTTTGCCTGATTTACCTTAATTTTTTTGTTACTCTAGGACTACGAAGCCTACCGATACGAGACGCGGACTGTGCAACGCGGTACCGATGGTGGTGCGAGCGAGTTTGTGACTTGGGTCGAATCGCAATCGCACGGAGCTGGCGCTGGAACCACTAATGGTGGGGGACAGCACTCGGACGACGGCGACTCGGTGAAGAGTGGAAGTGAGTTCCTTTGATGTTTACTGGTTACTTAAAGCGGTATGGTATGTGGTTTTCGAAAGTGTGATGTTTGGCAAACGATATGTCATATCGCTTTAAGGTCCTTTAATAAGGCTATTTTGGACTGGTATCCAATTCATTAGTATTCTATGTGATGTAGGTATGGTAATGATATTCTGTTGGTACGGTGTAAATAGTGCGCATGCCATTTTGTAAAAAAAAGAATACGAGAATATTATCTAACAAGTGCCTACACACCACACCACAGTATCTAAAACAAATCAATGCGTCCTTGAATGAAGGAACATTCTCTAATTCTCTTGAAACGTAAAAAGCACGCAGGGTATGAATTCCGTGCGTAAATTGAGGTGGTTGGAGCTGGTTTCTTTAGCTTGGTGATAGACCGTCAAAAAGGTTTCGGTCAAATATATTAATTTGGATTTGGAATTGCTTCCGGAGGTGGTCAAAGCCAATCCGGAGGTGGTTCGTGAATCGTGCGTGTTTTCACGCACCAACCTGTATCCCTGAAAATTAGAGTTAATTTACTTTTGTTTTCCAGAGAAACGTGGTTTCTCCCTCTTCTCGCGCCAATCAAAGAAGTCCTCGAAATAGAAGGACCCCAAACATGGTAATCACTTATCAAAATATGTAGTGTTTAGGAGTACGGTATGCTAATTATCCCTAATTGCATAGGACCATTTGTATTGATTTTTTAAATTTTCTACGACCTCTATTCACCCAATAATCAATAATCCTCCCGATCGTTAATTTGTTGTAACTTGTGAAATAACGGTATCAATTGATATAATATTAACACGCCATTTTCTGAATAATTTGAAGAGAAATAAGTTTTTGCATTGAATCTGTAATTATTGCGGCGTTTTCTTAGTGATAGACTATTTATTTATTTATGTCAACTGTTTTGTTTAGTACAATTAATTAACTACTTGTTTTTTTTGTTTAAGTATTTGCTTCTTCTTATCGTGTATGAATCGTGCCTGACAAAGAAAGTTTTACGAACCAACCATTCCACTTTTTAGTTTTTGATTTATTGTATTGTTATCACGTTTGTTTGTTGTAAAACATACCAGTTGTAGTTTGTAGTCTGCTCTTGCTTTTGAATTTCTCGAAGTTGAGTTTTCTTAGCACTTCGGTCGTATTTTGAATGAATTCTAAAAACATCCGTATGACGTGGTTGCCCGATTGCGTCGTAGGGGTGATGTCCGTGTGCTTTTTGAAGAAAACTTGGTGACCTTGAAATTTGAATGAATAGTAGGATTATGGTATTTTTCAACATTTCCCATCTCTACTGATGCTCACAATTCGTCCCAGGATGACTGGTTTAACGTTTCACTTTATTTGTTTGTTATTTGAAGATTTGAAGTGCGATTTAGTTTTTTGAGAGGAACATATTTTTTTCCAGTGTAGTGGCCGGTTCTATGCAGGTTTAACACAGGTGAGTTAAATAGATTAAGTTGATGTTTAGGTTTAACCCTAGGTTAGTGTAGAATAAAAAGCGAGTAGACTGAGAGTCATTTTGTACACACGTTAGACTTTGGTGGAACCGGCTACTATAGCATTATGGGGGCGGTGTGTGGCTTAGCTTGCGATTGTACTGCCCATACGGTTGTATAGCTATGCTCGTACCCTTGGCCCTTATTTGTGAGGGAATATGTTACCCGTTTTGCGATGAATGTAAGAATAGTATATGTCCCGTCCAGATATTTATGTTCTATGAGTTTTCTTTGTCGAATTGCTTGTTTAATAAGTAAAGATTTATTATTTTCTTGTGTTTTGTATTGTTACTGAGATAATGGGGCTTCCGAAGTTGTGAAATGTTTATTTGATAATTATTGGTAGTATAACCGTAAATGCATAAGTCAACAAATAACGTGGGGGTATATGCTTGGGGAAGTTTGATAAGTAATGGGGAATATGTGTAATTTTATATGTTGTATATGGTAATGTGTGGTTGAAAATAGATATTTACAGTTATTAGTGTTTGTGTAGATTTATATACAGTCTGGGCCATTGAGGCTGATATTACGTTTAGATTTAGGGCGATTCAGGAAATTTTTCGCGGTTGTTTGAAATTGTAACAAGGTCCTATTCTCAGATAACAGCATTTAGTACGGGCGTCGAAATGTATTGGGCAAGGGCTATACCCAGGTTTTAAAAAGAGTCTAGGCGTGAGTATCTAATGTGAAGGTTCTTCAAAATCTAGAAGTATTTGATCGAGTATCTTGCTACTTGTTCGTTTCCTTTGAGATTGTGACGAGTTGAGGAGAAAGAGGTTTTGATGTTGTGAAGCGAGTTGGATGATGGAACATACGACGGATAGCAGGGATTGGAACCTGGAAGGAGAGGTGATTATTAACGGGATATGACACGTGGTTTGTGAGCAATGAAGGTGTGTGACACGCGTCCTGTACTTAGAGGGTGCAGAATGGGACCCGGTTTTATGATTTAGAATACGTTGGTAACTCTGAGGAAATTTAGTGGTCAAATAATTTGTCTGTACCCGTACATGTACGGTATTGAAGTGATTACTTTAGTTAGCATGAAGATGACGAGTGTGGGGCTAATTATTGTAGAAAAGTGCAGAATTGCTTACCTAAGAACTCCATCCCTGGTTCCGTAAGTTTTCATTTCATATTGAAAGAGACATTTGGCCAGGCGTTCCTTCTCTGCACTCAAATGTTCGGTGGCGAATTGTGAAAGCGTTGTCGAGGCTTAAAAATAGTTTCAAATAGAATTACTACTGTTGCGCCAGGGCTGCGCGACTGGTGCAATTCCACGTCCCTTTAAAAAAAGTTTGCCGCAGATGCGCGAACTGGAACTGTGCAGTTTGCACCAATGGGAACTTCCGGCCAATGTATGAAATTGCCAAAAATGTATTCGTGGAATAAATATAACTGACCGCGACAACACGCTGTGATGGCTAAAAGGAGCATCACTTCCGTGTCCTCGTGGATATTATGGTCGACGAAGAAAGAGACGATTTTCTTGTAAAGGAAATTGTATTGTGCCACCTTCCTGAAATCCTTAATTTCGGGGTTTTAAGCGAAATGGCACGTGATTTTGGAACGTACGTGGTGGAGTGTTTTCCATGTTTTAAACTACGGTACCTTCTGTAACGGTATGGCACATAACGGATAGCTGTTCAGCATTGGCTTCACAACAAAGCATGCCGCTTTAGGTTCGGTTTTTTTTCTTGGTAGCTTTTGGTTGTATGACAGGGGCTCACATTTCGCTCACATGTCAATGAGCCGCGAACCGTTCGCTCACAACTTATTGTGCGACGGAATTCTGGCGAAACGCAAAGCGCGCGAGTAGAGCAGTTCTCACATTCCGGGTGGGCTCCTCGGTGTCCTGCCGTGTCGATCGATCATAGTGTCACTTCGGTATTTAACGGCGTTGTATCCTTGTAAGACGTATGCCAGACAGAGGGAGGTGTCACGAATCCAGGTTACCTGAGTTGATGTATATTATTGCTCAACGTCTCGGGCTAAGGCCAGTATTATCATAATAAAAAGAAAAGAAGTCTCCTATTTAAAGCGAAATACCGGCCGGTTTTGAAACGCATCTCAAGTACTTGCATTCCTATGCATTTATGCTATGCAAAGTGGGGTCTAATTGGGGTCTAGGTTTTATACTAATTTTTGCTCATTTGCATATTCTGCATAAGAAAGCAGGTGTACGCAGTGCGTTTCAAACACCGGCCGATATTTCGCTTTAAAGCGAAATACCGGCCGGTTCTTGAAACGCATCTCAAGTACTTGCATTCCTATGCATTATGCAACGTGGGGTCTAATTGAGGTCTAGTTTTTATTCTAGTTTTTGCTCATTTGCATATGCTGCATAAGAAAGCAGGTGTACGCAATGCGTTTCAAAAACCGGCCGGTATTTCGCTTTAAATACGAAACGATGAGCAAGGAAAAATGATGTAAAGTGTAGTACTACTTGTAAGGTAGTTGCTAGATAATTAATCTCGTCTGATCGTTGAATAGATAATATGGGGGTGTTCCTATTTATTCTCGGCGTAAGCAGTAAATGATATGACCGTTTGACTGAATACTAACTAAGGTCCAGGTCCTGACCCGACTTGCTTACGTTTCCAAACCACGGACCGTACCGCTTTAATTCGTTATGTATTGTTTCCCAACCATCCCCTTAGCATCTTGTTAGGTTCAACGCACTCACCCGATCTCGCATATCAAAGTCGGCGTAGAATGGGAATGTCTTTATGAATTCGACAGTACGGAGTGCCTCTGTGAACGGGCAATTACTGTGGCCCATCTGCGACTCCATCTCGTTCACCTGTAATTGGACTACAGTTTTGGGCTACGGATTAAAGGATTAGAGCCAATAGCTAGGTCCTATAGGCCATTGAAGTGCGCAGAAGGAACACTTTTTACTTGGCGCACCTTTGGCGCACCAACATGTGCGCCGTAAGTTCGCCAATTGGCATTGCACGCCTTTCGCGCGCCCGGTGCACACCGTATTATTATGCTTGTTGACACAAGTTTCATACAAGCTACATTGTGATTGTCCATCGCGGGTCTATGGTGTCCTAAGTACTGTAATGACAAGACTGGAAAACAAAGAGTTCAACGCATTGGACTCGACGCTAAATTTTTAATTTATGCATACACGACACATGCGGGTTTTTGTATTGAACGAAAGAGAATCGAACCCGATTCTTGGTTCACCAATCCACTGGCTAATCAGGTTTTTTCTGATACATACGGAATTTGCAAGTTACCGTTGTAAACTTCAAGTAACGATTCGGGCAAAGCTGCAATACTTCCGTGAGGCTTGTTCCCTGTGGTTCAGGGACGGTTGTTCTGGAAATAATTACTCTTTTTTTAGGCTTAGGCTGAGGCCGGTTCTTCTGTACATTTTCGGTAACTCACGTCAATATTATCTTACATACAAAGTCAGACTGGATTTTTTATATACTGACTTCGCAGTCACGCTTCCGCAATCCTGTAGCTTGCTCATAAAAAAATTAGGAGAAGTTTTTTCCATCCATGAGCATAGAATCTAGAGTTATAGTCTGGTATTATTGTAATTGACGTAATTGGCATGTAAACTGACCGTATACTGAGCTGGGCAAGCATTTGTGATATCGTATCGAGTCGAGAGACAGTGTTAGCCACCTCTGTTTCCGGTGATGGAGACTGAAAAGGAGAGTAAACTTTATAAATTTTCCTGAAGATTATTTTTTATAGCCTCTAAATGGATCAAATCCTCGAAGTCTCAGGCAAAGGTTGAAGCCTGAAGGGGAGTTACTAAATATAACAGGCTTATACTTTATGCATAGGATGTACGTATTCATTGTTGAGGCAGGAGGGTTAAAGAAAGAAAAGGAGAGATAGATGCTGAGAGAGTGCGGAGGAGGCAGAGAGAGATACGGAGATAGACAAGTAGTTGTAGGATCTAGTAGCTAGTGTGGTGGATATGTAAATGGAGCGAGAGGAAAAGCTCGTAAGTAGTCGTATCTTGAATAACCTTCTACTCACCGGTGTCTGGCTAGTAATAGATAGTGTTGATGTTGTCGTATCGCTACTCGACCGTTGTCTATTGACCACATACTCGCAGAGCTTCTCGTCAACGGCAAAGTCACCAAAGTTGATTGCTGGAAAACTGTTTTGTTATGGTATTTATCGTGTGAGCATTTGGTTCAGTTCGCACATATATGGCGTACATGTGGCGTACTTGTGGCGCACATGTCGCGCCGCAGGTGCACCAACTAAGCGTACATATGGCGTACTTGTGGCGCACATGTCGCGCCGAAGGTGCTCTAACTAGGCGTACATGTGGCACTTGTGGCGCACATGTCGCGCCGAAGGTGCTCCAACTAGGCGTATATGTGGCGTACTTGTGGCGCACATGTCGCGCCGCAGGTGCCCCAACTAAAAGTGGCCCGCAGTGTCGCTTTATGGATCCCCACTTTGAAAAAGATTATCTACCACAATAATTGCTTTAAAAAGATCACCTTTGATTTCCATGCCTGTGTCAATACACTTGTTGAACCTGCATCCTTTACATCTTCTTGCTACTCCTTTGTCGACGTTACATGTCCCACTTCGCTTACAGGCTGGTCGACGACCACTTAGCAGTGTTCTGGAATACGATACTGGAATACGACTGGCAAGTCCCGGCTCTCGACCGCTATACTATGGCGCCTGATGACGCCCAAGTGGGACTGAAAAAGTCTACCATACCCAGCCTATAACATAGCAGACGCGTCATAGGCGCCAATGAGAAAGGTGTTAAAACTATTGCAATGGAATAATTAATAATGATTACGAAACCCACCTTCTGAAAAACGTCTTGCAACCGTCACATGCTGCTACCTAAACTAAGGTAAACTATGGTACGGTGTGGTAATCCGGAACAACAACTTCGTCAGTATAAAATACAATTAGATCACGTTGTATGGTCTAACGCTTGATTGCTCCAGAACAATGAGCAATCAAGCTTAGGCTTAGCTTAGGCCTAATTTCAAATGGAGAAAATAATTGGTTATTCGAAAAGAATGAGTACTAGCTTCATGACTCAATTAAAAAAAAAGATAAAAAGCCAGTAAACTCATTAAAATACCTCATAATGAAATCCCGTTGCGCGTCCCTTGCAAATCGCACACATTTCTGGAGCCGCTTCATACGTTGTGCTCGTCCTAGCTACAGGCTCATTATGCACTTCTCGTACCGTAGTTGCTCCACTAGTTGTCGCACGTTGATTATCCACTTCCATTGGTTCATGTGGATGTGCTTGGAGGCCAATGAGTACCGTTGGTAGATCAGAATAGCCACCAAGGCCAAAATCCTGGTTGGCTACTGTAGCCCCATAGTGGGTGGTATTGTAGCCGCCGGGCGCCGGTAGATTACCGTCAAATTGCTCCGGTACAGTGGGCGGTGAGCCACCCAGTGAAGATCCTAGTAAAGGAGGTGAGGGGTGCATTCCCAGTGGTTGGGCATCTGGGCTCAAGGGCATGGCCCTACTGGGCCCCAGATTCGGCTTTTCAACGTACCAAGGCGGGGCCTCAGAATATTTCCAATGATCAGAGAACTCGGCGGAAGGGTTCATTATCTGAAAAATAGTAGTTTTCAAAAGATTAGAGGAGGCTAATTACACAAATTTCAGAATAATTACCGGCTTCAGTGAAAATGTTACAAGTCGAAGAAGAGTAGTAGTAGTAATCGTAGCAAACATCGCAAATTCAAGTTCTGCCAGGACAAGTTCTGCCATAGTCCCATAGTTGTAACCAAAATGGGCGTCGCAAATAAGTTACAAGTCTTATACTTGCTTTGGACATATTATAACTAATCGAACCATCTAGTAGCTGGCCTCCTCCGAAGTTCCCCTCAGAAAGTGGCTGCGCGATGAATTTGTAGTCTAATTATATTCAGTTGCATGCAACATATGGGTATGAAGTTTCCGAAATACGTTTCAAAAACCGGTTGTTATATCGCTTTAACATAATCAGAATATGCAGCGCGTGACTGACAAGCAGAAAACAACCTAGCAGCTGGTTCCCTCCGAAGTTCAGTATTGTCTGAGCTTGTGTTTTCAGTTGTGTTAGGTAAAGCTATATAAACGATAAGAAGTTGCGACATTCGCACTTTCCGTAAATTTGGTTTATCACAACATTTTCCCACGGCAAGTGCATAATTGAAACTTTTTCGTACCACGCAAGAGCATGAACCCAGAAAGTCACATCGTAAAAACAGACACTAAAATAGAAATCAATGAAAACGTTGACGAGAGAGAGACAGAGAGAAATAGTGAGAGAGACAGAGAAAAAGAGAGAGAGAGTGAGAGAGACAGAGAAAAAGAGAGAGAGAAAGAGTGAGAGAGAAAGAGAAAAAAAGAGAGAGAGCGAGAGAGAGAGAGAGAGTGAAAAATAGGATACAGTAAGAGAGATAGAGAGATAGAGAAGTAGAGGGAAAGCACGCAGGTGTTTAAATACACGTAAGTATATCTGATGTACTTATTCAAAAGTGCTTAAATTCCAATACTTTTTCAATTAATAAAAGGAAAACGGGCTATAGTTCAGCCGGAAACTACTCAGGGACTTGCATTACTTTTTAGTGGAAATATAATAGTTTATTAGTTTATTTCTTGAAATGCGCAAGTAATAAAATGAAATCATACAGGGTTATAAAATTTCATTGTCTGGATCAAATTACTTAAAATAAATTGAAAGTAAAGTGCAAACAGCATAAGTTCACAAATTACTATGCTCTATAAGTACACATTACAGTACTGAGGGAGGAAATTTGGCTTTTCTGTTTATGTAGTGAAAATATTACTAAATTGTGCAGTTAGTAAAAAGGCAGTTTTTTAAAGTAACAGTGACTAAAAGACGTCGTTATATGTAATGTAGTAGAACCTTTTAATTTCCAACGCCATTACAAAACTGAGGGAAATTGCTTTCCAAATAATTTCGATGAAAATAATTATTATCCATAGCAAATTATGAAATCTTCTTCACAAATAACAATAAAAATAAAAGTGAAAACCCTATTTCATTCTTTTAGTAATGAACACAAAGAAACGGTGCATTGAATCATCTCGTGATAGTGATAGATTTTATTTCTTTTTATTATTGATAAGTTGCTTCTTTGAAAATAAAAAAGTATTAAAGGGACAGGCCCATCAAAGTAAACCTATATTGACGAAACGTTCATAATGTATATAAAGCATTTTTATTACAATATATACAAACCAAATTTCACCTACTTTCGCCCTCGAGGACTTTTTCCGATGTGCTCATCATCATATGTATACCATAAAGCTGCAGACTTCCAAGGTGTATATGCAAATCTAGCTCGCATTTTAAAGGGACAGGCCCATCAAAATAAACCTATATTTACGATACGTTCATAATGACTATCAAGCATTTTTATTACAATATATACAAACTAAATTTCACCATTATTCGCCCTAGACAACTTTTTTCCAATGCGCTCCACGCATATGTATACCATAAAACTGCAGATTTCAAAGCTATATATGCAAATTTTAATCGCATTATAATTTCACGATAAATTTGCATTGACGACAAGGATATTTGCGGCTTTACGGTATACATTTGATCTGAGCGCATCGGAAAAAAGTTTCCCATGGCAAATAAATGTGAAATTTAGTTTGCATATATTGTAATAAAAATGCTTGATAGTCACTATGGACGTATCGTAAATATAGGTTTACTTTGATGGGCCTGTCCCTTTAATTTCTTGATAAATTTGCGTAGACAGCTTCGATCTCTGCAGTTTTACGGTATACATATGATGATGAGCACATCGGAAAAAGTCCTCGAGGGCGAAAGTAGGGGAAATTGGGTTTGTATATATTGTAATAAAAATGCTCTATACACATTATGAATACGTCGTAAATATAGGTTTACTTTGATGGGCCTGTCCGTTTAACGAGCCCACGTGTGCAAATCACCTGGTGCTAAAATTGATTATTGATCAGTTATTTATATAATAATAATTATAATGAAACTGAGAAATTGTGTATTGTTCAGCAACAATATATAGGAAAAAAATAGGAAAACAGTCCTCCTGGGCCTGACTCCCGTGGTTCACATAGTGTGCCGTCTGTGTTTGTATAGAACGTTTGTATAGTGTTAGAAGTGTTCGCCAGCATTAGACATGGTTAGAGTTTAGAGAAACATAAAACTGTGAAAACAACCAAATACAAATAAAAAATAATGGCGACAAAATAAAGATTTTGGCTAAAAATTGAGTTACTCATTGTATAGGAAATGTGTAAAAAAAGAGGGATATAAAATGCTTTCACACTATTTGGTAGCAGGATTTTCCAGTAAAATTGTTGGAAAAAGGGGCATATAAAACGTAATATTGGTCAAAATATTTAGAATTCTGTGCATGGCAACCATGCATGCTTGCCATAAAAGCAAGAGAATGGTTGTTCTAGGGAAATTGTTTTTCTAAATATAGTTGTTCTAATTCTAAAAATGTTCTAAAAATGGTTGTTCAAACAAATGGTTGTTCTAGGGAACCGTCACCAAACGGTTCTTCCACTTCCGGCATAGGTCTGGTGATGAAATAAATCGATAAATACTTTGTTGCACTGAGAGCGCGCGGCACTGGCAACGTTCTATCTTCCTGTCCTTATCTGATATAGACCTCTAATGAGATAATATAAGAAAATATGAAAGAGTACCGAAAAATGCCTTCCTTGGTATTCAGTGATAGTGGGACAAAAAGAGTCGACCATAATACAAGTTATGGAAATATATAGTAAAAAACTGAGGGAACCGACGCAGGGAATTTTCATTTATGTTTCCCATTCAGGAAAAATACTAGTGCCCTTGTTTCGATACAATTCGTAACCAGTTAATTTACGCACCCACTCACCTCCAAGCAGTTTGTCAGAACAGTGCCAGCATGGAGCCCGAATGGTGCCCAAATGGTGCCGCACTCATTTTTCGTGCCAAATAAGTGCGGCGCCCGATTAGAGAATAGGAATCGATCTGTGGAAAAACATCCCGGGAAACTAATTGAAAAATGAATATGAAGAAAATATTACTTACAAAAGTATGAATGGTAAATGTAATAGATGGATCAAGTTTGAACATAATACCCCCGTGTGTTCTTGTGTGTTCTTGTTGACTAATGTGAAAATTCGAAGGCACCTTTATTTTAATAGTTATGAGATTATTTAGAAACCGCGCCGGCGGCTACCTGCCATTATTCCGCGCCGGCTACCTGCCATGATAGCTTATTAACCGCGCCAGTTACCTGCCATGATAGCTTATTACCCGAAACCGCGCCGGCTACCTGCCATGATAGCTTATTAACCGCGCCAGTTACCTGCCATGATAGCTTATTACCCGAAACCGCGCCGGCTACCTGCCATGATAGCTTATTACCCGACAAATCTATATCGGTAACTCGGTCCATAGTTTTGTCGTGCACAAGCACACAAGCTGCGATGCAATAAAAATAAAAATAACACATCGTAAATAAAATAGACAACATTTCCCGCAACTGTCAACATGTTGCCGAGGAAACAGCTAGGAATGCTAGTAGACGTCTTGTACTCCTTGAAATTATATTCAACAGTAATTTATATAAAGCGCATACTGGGCCACCACAATTTGCATATAATACATGTGATGTGCCATTCTGTACTCGAAATGCTTAAACGCGCACGTGAATTTGCATATAATACATGGATCTGATGTTGTCCAGTATACGTGTCACAAACCACATTTCCTATCGCTTTAAAATAAACAGTTCAGTTTCGAATATACATCGCGTGACTGACAAGCAGAAAACATAAGATGACGAAGCCTGAGTAGAAACAAGCATAAATAAATAAAGTATTTTCTTATCTAATCTTTAACCGGTGGACGAGCTTTGGTTCACATGTGAGAGAGAGAGAGACAGCGAGAGGGAACAAGAGAGAACGAGAGAGAGCGAGAGAGAGCAAGAGAGAGAGAGAGCAAGAGAGAGAGATGAAGATATAGAGAAGTGTAGAGCGAGAGAGAGACAGACAAAGAAAAAAGGAGAGAGGTGTAAGGTAAGATCGAATGGGGAGCAATGATAAAGCTATCTAGCTAAACAAGGCCTTGATAGGAAAAAACCAAAAGCTTAACACAAATCATTTTTCTTCGGTCAGGCACAAGTTCTTTTAATAAGGGTCAAAGTTTAAGTCTTTCCAGTTTCAGATAGGCTTCTGAGAGAACATACGGTGGGAAATTTTGGTGCAAGAGCGAGACAGAGAGAGAAAGAAAGACAGAGAGAGAGAGAGAGAGAGGCACATAGAGAAATGGAAAACGTGTGTAATGTTCTTTGCACCTGTAGGCCACCGACAAGAACTTTCATAAAATGTTAATTCTGTGTTCGGAAATCACGAATTAAATTTGAGAAAGAGAGGGAGAAAGACAAGGCAAGTAGAAATAGGCATTATACTGGGATTTCAAATGTATGTGTAAAAATCGATAAAGGGTCATAGAAGTTCCTGAATCTTCACCCAAGGTAGGAACCAGATACATTAGCGAAGTGGTGCGCGGCGAAACCCTGGCGAACATCTAGCCTAAACTTTGATGAGGTGTGCGCGAGATGCGTACCTGTGTTCTTTCGCCGTGGAGTTTCATTACACGAACTACTTTTTTGAGTATCTCATGTGCGGCTTCTTTGAAGTATTTAATAGAGTATGTTACCACTTTTTATGTGTGTTTTCAGCTTCCAGCATTACAAAAATTAAATGCAAATAAAAGCGGAAAATCCACGTTTACCAAATTATAACTGAGGACGCCGAAAATACAAGAAAGAAAAAAATCCTTCTCAAGTATTGCGGCTCCCGCAGCGAAGGCAAATTGCAACAAGGAACTGGTTTAGTGCATTGAGTGGGAGCGCAGTTTTTGGCAGATACCTTTTACATACATACGAGCATGCTATCTATCATGCATCTTGACATAAACTATGTATGTACGTACTTTCTTATTTCTCAACTTTTATGTGGTTTAAATTACAACATACGTACTTTCCTGCACGAAGATATACTTTCCTTTTTTCGCTCTGCTTTGGCAGATGTATTTTACACACGTGCGCGCATAATAAATACACATACAGCTAGGCATATACTGTGAATAGCCTTTCTTATTTTTCAATTATTTGCTTTATAACAACCGGTTTTTGAAACGCACTTTGGATGCTGTATTCCAATGTGGTATATGCAAATAAGTGCGCGAAAGATGTTTTAGTCTAATTATATCATTAGCATAAATACATAGGAATGCAGTTGCCCATACACGTTTCAAAAACCGACCGTTATACTGCTTTAGCCCAAAGCGAATTCATTCGTTCATATATACCAAATTTTGTCGCACTTTGTACGAATCCCGATTTATGCTCGTGATTCGTGAATTTGTGCCTAGCCGAAGTTCAATTAATAAAAAAATGCCTCGTCTTCGCAAAAATATTAGCAAAATGATTCATAATATTTAGTCACCGAGCTAAAAGGAAATAATTAACTGAATAGTGTAGCGGTGCTGAATGGACACTTATAAAGAGTTCAAGAAATATAGATTTTCACATGCGTGGTTGATTTTCCCCCCATCGCCCAGATAAACAAAATTGCCGAAAACACAGAAAAACAGTTGCTGGCCCGTCACCATATGGTTTTGGTGACTGGTTGGAGACTGGTTCGTGACCATTTTGTGACCATGACCGGCTTACCCATGAAACATCAGTGAACCGTCACCAAATGGGTTCACCCATTTCTTACGTGGCATGTACTTTTCTGTTCTTTCGGAAATTATTCTCTTTTCCTGTGATAACACAAAATTAAAATAGCTATAGCCTATAGCGGAAAAAACACTTACTCTAAAAAATATACAGGAACAGATAAACAAGATATAATTAGAACAGAGGTTGGCTCTTCAATTCGACGTATTTAGTCATTTTTCTAGGTCATGCAGAGCGTAAGAATTAATTTTTTCGTTTTCTTTTATTCGGAAGTGCTAAGTGATTTTTAGCCGGTGACACGAAACCGAGACCAGCGTTCCAAACTACAATTAATCGTTCCAAACTACAAACTACACGTTAATTGCACTCAGTTGCAAGTTAATTGCCCGATTTACCGCCGTTCACTGAAAGACAAATGACCTACAGCTAATTGCCCGACGAGGGTAGTTGACTGGGCTGCAAATTACAAAATTGTTCGGGTAAAAACTCTAAATTCATGTAAATATTGATTTATATGATGCTGATTTTTTATTTTTTACTATATTAGTTGCTGTATTAGTTATACTCTAGTTTTACTATCAATTTTTTTTGTTTGTTTTCGAAGCACTAAAAGATGCTCCTAGTATTTTCAGTTTCTGTTATTATTTTTTGGAACGTATCTCGCTGGGCGCAGTGTTTCATGCCATATACGCCTTTTCATCCGCGACAACAAAACACGAAAAATTGGCATAATCATGAGACATGCAAATTTGACAACAGTCGTGTAGTTAGACAACCCAGTCAGCTTAGCACAGTTGTGTTCAACATACGGGTGCTCTCCCACTCTCACTTTACTTTTTACTGTATAATGTCATTGTCATACTGGTAAGTTTTCCTACTCTTTCTTTTCTTCCCAGTATTAAAGTCTTTATTCGCTATGTTTTCGCGATACTGGTTTATATTATTCGTTGTCTAATTTTCACTTTTTAGATCCGTTCGAGGAGAGACCGTGTGATCTACATTCCTGCCAGGGAACCATTACTGCACGAGCAGATAGGACGGGAGATTCCGGACCGTGAGCCAGATGTCCAGGCTTTCTGCTCGTCCAGCTTGACCACGGCTTCCAGGACATCGTCACTGTGTTCGTTGTCAAGGACGCGGGACAGCTCAAGGACTACGGACTACACGGTGGGCTTGTTTCATGTAGATGAGTGATTCAAGTCGTAATGTACATACTCTGTGAAATTTGCATATGATGCGAATTTTCTATGTAATCTATGCACATTTTGGTACGTAGGATAATCTCCTATGCAAATTCCGAAGTAGGTACAATACGGCTTTAATGATAGTACCATAGCCTAAGTGAACACAATTGAACTCAATTAACAGTTGTATCTTTGCTCTTGCATTTTCTTGTGCATTATTAACTTTCATCCCATCAAAACATAAAATGTAGTTGTTTTGCTTTCGCTCTTTTCCCCGTAGACTTCTACTCTCTTCCGTAGCAACCCTAATCATATTTTCTTTGGAAAATATTTCTTCGAAAGTGGATTGCTTATATTTGCATGAGCTGTGGGTCTTTTTTTTCTAGCCCGCCCCTAACAGTACCCTTGGCTTGTTCCGATAGCGAGTATACCCGGCTCTGCATAATTTCCCCAAGTTTTCCTAAGGGTCCAGTGCTTCGCTAATCAAAAAGAATAACTGTGGGCTAATTCGCATATTGTAGTGCGTACCCCAATTGATCGGGCCTGCCTAACTCGTAAGTACCGCATTGCGCGAGTACCGCGGTAGGCGAGTACCCCAGTGCGAGTACCGCACTGGGCGAGTACCCTAGTGCGCGAGTACCGCAGTGCGCGAATAACGTAGTGCGCGAGTACCGCAGTAGGTGAGTACCCCAGTGCGAGAAACGCAGTGGGCGAGTACCCTAGTGCGTAAGTACCGCAGTGCGTGAGTTGGGCCGGCCTTGTACGTTGTTTTTATTTTTCCTGCGCTTGTCCCTTGGGAAAACTTGCTTTTAGGAAAAAAAAAACATTTTAGTAGAGTAGTTACATAAGTGGGAAGTTGGGTAGTGATTTCTTGGTTGTGCAACTGATTAGTAATTAAATTTAATTGGTTAATTTGATACTATTTATAAACTATTTTCGATACTGTCATGACTCTGCAATTTTTCTTCTCGCTATACTTTTTAGGAATCTTCGATGTATCGCTGCCAACGAGAAACAGACGGACCGTCTTCAGCGAAGAACCGAAACGCTGGCCGAAGGAATTGTTCGTGGGCGAGACACTTGCAAACTGGACTCTCTGCTTCGGCTTAGGCTTAGGCTTAGGCCTAAGCCTAAGCCTCTTCTCTGCTTCGCTCGGTGCCTGTTTCCAGGAAGAGCACATACATTTGAACACAACTACCACTTGAAAGGCGCTCAGAAGTAAGTTCAAATCATTTTGTAGAAATAATCACAATTGTATGAGACAATTCCTCGCTTTCTCCTGTTCTCTCCCTCTATCACGCTCCCAACCTTCGTTCTCTCGGGTAGAGGTTCCCCCAAACTAACCTCACACTCAGGTTGTCCTTTAGGGTGACTGTGTCTGTTCTGTGCCCATGTCTGAAAGCATGGAAAACTACAGCGAGTCGAGGCCATCTACATAATCAGGACCAGGAAATCTAGCTCGTCCATGACATCGTCGAACTCGTCGTACTCTGGAAACAGCAAGGTTTGCCCAAGAATTACCACCCCCTCTCGGTGTATTGTGTCAAGTAGAGCTAGGCATGTTAGTCTCTCTCTCCCCCTCTCTTTCTCTCTCTCTCTCTCCTTCCTCTTTCTTTTTTGAAATCAGTTCAAATATATATTCTAAAGGTTTAGCATTTCAGATCAGGAACGAACTATCCAACGAGGTATCGAGTCGTTCGCCTCGTAATTGGAACCTTTCAGACTGCGCCGTGAGAACGTCAAGCTATTTGCCAAATGGATCTGGTGGTTTACCGTAGTCTTTGCCACTGCGGGACACGTCATACCCCTTGACTACTCATACGATAAGCTTTGAAGACCGGAAGATGCTCTGGAATCGCAATGTATTAAAAAGGTAACCGAAATTTTTCTGCATTCCCGTCTTAACTATCTCTCGCTGCGTCTGAAAACACTGAATCAACACTCGG
>JAANDG010000427.1:0-130561 GCA_036852015.1 Pelodera strongyloides | reverse complement strand
TTTTTCCCATTTGAACACTTACTCTATTTGTATGTATGACTGTGGTGGTGCTGGTGTGTATGTTTGTCCGGGTGAGCCTGCCCTCTCCCCAAAAAAAACTTTTCCCTCAAACTTTGTGCATGACCACTCGCACAGATGATTAGATACTGTCGAGCCGGGTAGCCCAGTCCTGAGCCCGGGTTCACCGGGACATAACTCCCTGTACTTACAGCTACCACCTTACCTTCCCTTGAATTCACCTTCATGCCTAAATACAAGTCTTATATCGTTTTTCATTTAAGGGAGAAATCTCCCTGTGCTTACCGGAGTACCGTACCCTTGTATTGACGTGTCTGTACCGTTCTTACACTCACCGTTGTGAATATTTCTTTCTAAATCGCTGCATGAAACTCCTTATTATTATAGGGACCACCTTACCCCACACTTCCATCTATGCCTGTAAACATTTTTTTTACGATCACCCGTTCTGTATATTTTAACTACTGGGAGCATGCTCCCTTTAGGTTGTTTCAACTTAATTTCATGGGTTTTTAAAAATCCGCAACCTAGCCATAGGTCCTTTTTGCCTAGGTAGTTTTTTTCCTTTTTTTCCCTAAGTTCCTGCTAATTTCCTTTTCGTCTTGGTCCAATTCTATTGAATTTCAGCTTTGAAACTTGAAACTGTATTTTTCTTATACTTTTCATGAGCTGTGAACAACACTTTCTGAAACCTTCACATAAGACTAGCAGCTAGGTACCTTTCGAGGTAACCACGTTCCGAATTACACCCGACGTAAATTCAAGTACTTTTACATATCAAGGTAAAAGATCAGGGTAAAATTCAATCAATATAAAGTTTAGAAAATCAATAACCCCATTATTTTCTGTTTGTTGAGCGTAATTCTTTTCCACGTTGTTCCAAATAGGGTGTTTGTCTAGCTGATCAAATTGAAAAAAGAGAGGAAATAAATAAAAGAGGAACCATTTTCATATTTCACTTTAAAATTCCTACGTAGCTCATTTTCAAATATTCCCAATAATTAACATTGAATAATTAAAGCGGTATTGCACGCGATTTGTGACGTCGGCGAACTGCATTTAATACATGAGCTTGCGGGTGTCCAGTCAGTGGCATGGTTCGCAGAACACGTGCCATACCGCTTTATCTTTCTTCACGCTAGCTATATGTACCTTATAGTTAGGATAGACTTTGGTTGTATTTTTCTGTTCCTGTCTGTGAGTTTCCTTTTCGCTATGGCTAAGTTCCTCCCAAAAAGTTACAATTGCCGAAAACGATTATTTTGATTAGTCATTTTGCGCTACACACTCTGGTAAAGTTTCTGAGTTCTGTTTTCTACTAAATAGAACCTATCGCGCCTAAAGCGAAATACTCGCCGGTTTTTGAAACGCATCGTGGCCACTAAATCTTACGGTTTTAAACACTCGAATTTAGCTCGATTTTTTATTCTATTTATGCTCTTTGCTTAAGCAGCCAGAATGCTGGTGTCCTCGATGCGTTCAAAACCATGTTACTAATTATCGTCGTCGGTTTTATCACTATTCGTATCAGTTCAGTTTTGCTTTACAATGTTTACAATCACCCTTATTTATAAAAAAATGAGAATTCCAACTTTTCAACTTTGCAAACTTGCAAAAATAAACTGCTCATATTCAGAATTGATATCAGTTTGAAAGGTACATTTCTATGTACCCATTGCCTCGTGCGCCACTAAAATCAGCTCATAAATTGATCGTAGCCCAATATTAACTAACCTTATTTATTTAAGCCAAATGAAACCCCAACTTTTTGTGGGGAATAAGCCGAGGGCGCGGTTTGCAAGCAACAAATAAAGAATATTTTGCATGCTCAGTGACTCATTATTTTGTAAAACTTTGCAAAAACCAGGTTTTTGCTGAATTTTGCCGGCTTATCGTAACTATCAGCATGAGTTTCTAATGTTACAACTATACACCTGTACCCTGTATACGCAGAAAACGATTTGCCAGTACTTCTGTAAATCTTTCTCTCCTTGCACTCTCTCTCTTTCTCTCTCTCTCTCTTCTCTCTCTCTCTCTCTCTCTCTCTCTTGCTCTCTCTCTTGCTCTCTCTCTCATTCTTAATACCTCCTTTGCTTGACTTATCAATTTGTGACCAACTTTTCATCTTTAATTTTTCGCTGACTCTATCTCTCTCTCGAATTTTCCAGTTTGATTTTTACGTGTATATTTGTCCCATTGTTTCTATCCCTTGATCATTTGTGTGTAGTTCCAAAAAAAGGGATTTGAATTCCAATTTGCCAACGAAAAAGGAGAGAGAGAGAGAGAAAAAAAGAGAGAGAGAAGTCAGAGAGAGAGAAGTGAGAGAGAGAAATGAGAGTTTACTCAGCTGGACCCTCTCTTACAGTCTCCCTCTACCTGTACTTCGTATTTGGTTCGGCTCTCATTTGTCAGTAGTTCGCTTTCTCTAACACTCTTTCTCTCGCTCTCTCTCCATTAATCTCTCTCTCTCTTCCTCTCTTCCTCTCGCTCTCTCTCTCTCTCTCTCTCTCTCTCTCGCTCCTCTCTCTCCTCCACTAATATACATACACGTTGTCTCCAACCTTGGTTTCTGATACCTGTCACCTTAATTTAGCACAGTCTGAATTCATCTCTTTATTTCTCCATCTCTCTCTCTTTCTCTGTTTCTCTCTCTCTCTCTCTTTCTCTCTTTCTCTCTTCCTCTCTTTCCTCTCTCTTTCTCGCTCTCCCTCTTACTCTGTCTCTCCTGCTCCAGAAATATTGGGCGACTGTAAGGAGCATGGAGACCTATTCCATAGTTCACAGTGCAAAACACTCGGAATGTGTTCCTCCATTCATTCTCATTCCTCTTCCTCCCTTTATCTTTTTTTCATGGCTGTCTCGACATTCTCGTCTCTCCCCTCTCTCCTCTCTCTCTCCTCTCTCTCTTTCTCTTTCTCTGCATCTCTCTGTCTCTCCCTTCCTCACTTTTTCCTCTTTTTCATATTTTTTCCCATTTCCAATCATCAACACATCTCGTATCCCAATCTCTGTCAACTCGTTCTAATTCTCGGTGCCCTCTCGCCTCCCTCCATCGTCAAATCCTCTTCTTGAACCACACTCTCTCCGCCCTCTTCCGTCGCCGCTCTCGTCAACAAGTCCAGCCTACATGACCTCGACCATATCTATTTGTTCTGTTGGAGAAAAACGAAGAACTTTACCTTCACAAATACAACTCTTCTTATTTTACCGCCCAATAGGCCAGGGACAGGGCCCTGGCCCTCGCCATGTACACAGTTTTGTATACAAAAAGGTGTTCCGTGTTCCCCTAGGTATCGTCTGTTTAAGCTTTATTCAGTGTGTTGGTCGTTGGTTTCCTTTGCACATCCACTAGTTTTGGAAACCTGAGCAGGTAAGAAACCGAACGATCCGTTTTTTTCTGTATCTTTAGTATTAACTCTTATTATACCTCCTATATGTAGCCTAGCCAAGAACAGTGCCCATAACCCCTGGCCCTCGCCAAAGGTGTTCCGGTGTCCCACGGAAAACCCTCAAAGTTGGTTTTGTAGGTTGTTTAACGTAATTATCACTCGACTTCTTTCATCTGAAAAAGTCATTTTTCTTTGGATGGCAACTGGCAACTATTCCCACCTTGCTATAACACGCAGTAGAGTGGCCAGGTTACGGCTCGCATCATGTCAGCCATTTTGAAGCCTTTTCCACGCGGTCTTTTCGCATTGAAACGACGAAAGATTGGCAAGTAGTGAGGCCGCGCTGTGAGCTTGATGGTTATGCTAACCATAAGCGAAAGTCATACTCAGGGGGATTTTGCATTTGCATTTGCAAGGGGTGCCTAGCCTATGACGGCACTAGTTCTTTAAAACTTCAAAACACATCAAATTCTATTTAATTTGCAATGTTTAATAGGCATTTTCTGCGGGTACAAAATATTAGGGTTATGAACATTCGCTTTAACAACAAAGCAGTTTCTCTCATTTTCTAAGTGTTCCTTTATTGAAAAGTCGATAAATTTTAAAGGGAGTGAGAGGGGACATTTGTGTTTGCCCTTCAAAGTAAACAGATATATATTAACAGAAAAAAGATGAAGGGAATAGTTCTTGAGTCAATGGTCACAAGAAGAATGGCCGGGTGAAAGTTCAGAGAGAGACAGCCAGAGAGAGACAGCCAGAGAGAGGCAGCCAGAGAGAGAGAGAGAGAGAGAGAGAGAGAGAGAGCTGTATAGAGAAAGTGAGAGGGGGAGAGAGATGGATGATGGTTCCCTTATCATTTGTTCGGCTCTTTAACTGTTGTACTTGTTGTAACTCTGATTTCTGCATCCTTGTGTGATTGCACGCTTTCGATAATTCGACGAGTGGATTTTCGTTCATTGTTTTTGATCATAGTGCTCGCAAGGCACTGTTGATCCTAACTAAAGTTCTTTACCATTCTTTTCTCGTTCAACTGTCGCAATTTTAATATAAATTCCATTGGAATTTCTTACTTGTACGATATGCGTCTCGATCTCGATCTGGAACTTTCGACCTCGGTTTACACTTCAGACTTCAGACGCACTCGGAATTCATACCTAACTGTTTCCTCTTCGCTAGTATTCACGCTGACGAAACTCGGGTGGTGCGGCGAACCCCTGGCGCGAACATTTCGCGCGACGGTCAATTACTAAAATTGATGCAGAAATTGATGCGAAAGGGTGTTCAGTCCACTCGCCAGACCCTGGCGATGGTCTGGCGAAGACTGGGCGATGTTCGTCGCGAGATGTAGGCCCACTTGATCTTTTTCGCCGCGCACGATCAGAGTGCGTTATATGACTTCAAGGCCCAATTCCCGACGACACAGTTCAATTTTCCTTACAATTAGTATTCTTCCATTTCCCAGAAATCTATTCATTCCGCAACGCTTTCCTTTCAGCCATGTTTATTCATTGATGAAATAATTTGAATGCCCAAGTTCACGTTATTCCACATGAATCCTTTCTTTCTCTTTCCTTTTCCTCCCGGAAGGGCTTTCTGAAAGTAATGTGAGGAAAGGAGAGTAAGGAAGAGAGAAAGAGGAAGAGAGAAGAGAGAGAGAGAGAGAGAGAAAGAGAGAGAGACATAAAGAGAAAGAGGAGGAGGATCGATACGAAAGAGAAGAAGAGAGAGAGAGAGAGAGAGAGTGAACATATGTGTTTCCCAGAGCTACTGACGACCTCCCCAGACTTTGGCCCGGGTCTTTAGAGAATGACGCAGACAATGCGTCCCTAGGTCCCAAGCGTCCCAATACGTTTTCTCATTTGGTTGTTATATACAATGTTTCTATGGCTTTCTTTGTGTTCTGTATGTTTTCGGACTTTTTTGTAAAGGTTACGTTCATTTTATGAAATATGGAATATCGCGGCTTTTTTTAATTGATGTTAGTTCGCACCTGGATATAATTTGCGTGACAATATCTTTAGCTCTATGCTTTTTAATGGAGCGATCATTCGCACTAGTTTTACTATATTCGATTGCAAATGAAAAATTGGGGTTTTGGCTCTAGCGGGATCGAACCCGCATCTTCGCTATCCGGACCAATGCGTTTACCATTACGCTACCACCGGCTTTACTATAGTTCAAAATTGGTCGAGGCCAAATTAAGCCTTTCTCGAATATAAAGAAAACAGTGTCCTCTAGGATAGAAACTTTTCTCTAGGAACGAAATGGCAACTGTTTAGGACCTGCACTTTCTTCATCCTATCCCTCCTTCTCTCCCTCTCTTCCTTTCTCTTCCTTCCCTCTCACTTCTCTCTCTCTATTTCCTTCTCTCCTCTCTCTGTGGATTCTCGCAAATATCCTCTCTCGATGAAATGTAATACTTTACACACAAATTCACAAATGCAAAGTAACTTTTGTGGAGCACCCATCGGCCTTTTTGAATTAGCATATTTATATTCCAAATTTAAATTTACAATTTGCATATAATGGTTGAAAAAATTACGTGACGGTATGAGCGTTTCCCAGCTTCTGAGTGGTGCCTATAGATTGAACAATTGTTCAAATTTACTGTAATTCTAACAAACACATTAACCTATTTATAACTTATATTTACAACTTACAATTAGTTTAGTCCCTTTAACTTTAAATTTAATAAACTTAATTGTTATATATTTTCTTTTCAAATACCTGTCCTGGTGCCAAAAACTAAAATAAACAAAAAAATAAGAAAGGGAAAATCACTCATTTTCCCATTTTTGTGTTTTCTATCTAGTTGGGCGTTTATTTTTATGGGCGAACTTGTTTTGTGTAAGTGTTCTGGTCATAATGTAAAAATTAAACAAGAGGACAGGTTTTCGAATTTGTAAACTGACAATAATACAAAATAAAGAAATAACATGTTAGAGAGGACATTTAGTTTACATGTCGATGTTCTATGTACCGCTTATCGTGCTACTTACGGTACTTTCTCATTCTAATTATTCCAATCATAGCAGATGTATTATATGCTAATTATACAATTATACTCCCAATCATAGCTACGATACGATCGTGACCCGTTTACTATGTGTCAGCTGGTTTTTGTTTGTTCCACCTTTATTTTTTACTCCTACCCTACCGCGCAATTGCTTATGTTTCAATGAACCTTTATATGTATAGACGTGGTACCATAAAAATGGTATTGCCTTGAATATTTGTGTTTCTTCAAATTACGTCATCTCGTTACCTTTGCAATTGTTTAGTATTATTTTATTTAACATTAGTTATTCTTCTTTTTCACTCTATCATACTGCTCTCTTGCTCTCCATCTCTCTCTCTATGTGCTCTCTCTTCTCTCTCTATCTCTGATGTGCCCTCCCTCTCCTTTTCGAGAAAAACAGCTCTATTCTTGACTTATCAACTCTGATAAAAAAAATTTCACTCTTTGTATCGGTTCCTAAATTTATCGACTTTTCATCATTTTTCACTAATTTCTTCTATCTTTTTACCTGTAAATTTCCCAAAAATTGAGCCGACTGATCGTTACTACCTCTTTGTGTCATTTTGTCAATGTCTGCTCAAAATTATAGCATTGTCATTGTCTCGCCAGCATTTATTCCAATAAGTGTGTCAAGGGTCCCGTGGAAATTTTCTAAAAAAAAATTGCTTTATTCTTTATTTTTTATTTAAATCAACACATATTTTTTATACCCATTCATTAGTTCTAATATTTTATTTTCATCAGGTAATGTCCAGATTATTTTATTCATCTACGATTATGCCACATTAGTAGTGAGGTCCCGAGCTCAGGGACCCGAGCATACAGTATGTAACTGTAGATATCGTTGTGGGAGTAGATTCCCTTCATGCTTCGTTGGACCTGAACTTTAAAAGGTTTTAAAGCGATGATAAGTCTCAAATGAACCATAATTCAGCCAATTTTTTATGTACGTATTTTTTCCCTCATACCCCTTCTCTCTCTCTCTCTCTTTCTCTCTTTCTCTCTTTCTCTCCTTCTCTCTCTTTCTCTTTCTCTCTCTCTTTCTCTTTCTGACTCTCTGTGAGTAATCATTAAATTCCATTCAGCGTGTGCTTGTTCTTATCTTTTCCTCAGGAAATATGATAAGTCCTTTCTTTATTCAGCACCTAAGAACGACTTTTATAGAATGCTTTGTCCTTAAAACCTAAACGCTTTTAAAGGGAGAGGCCCAAGAGAAAAAATTTGTCCTTACAAGGGAATTCCTAGGTTCATATCTGAATAAAGAAAAGTTGTAATGCAAAAGTTGTAGAGAATTAAATTCCATTAAAGATGGCGCATTCAAAACGTGCGCGACGTAATTATCGAGCAATTACGCATAACCGTTCCTTATAAGCAGTCACAAGGACACAAGATTCCATCTCAAGTGGCTCAGTGGATAGAGCGGCGGACTACATAGTGGGCCGCCCAAAGGTTCAATTCCGGCCATGGTAGTTTTGTTTTGCGCCCAAAAATTTCATTCGATTTGATTTTTAAATTTTTTCAGAAATCTGATGTACCCATGGGTGAAAATATCGTAAAACAACAACAAAAAAAATGAATGTGAAGCATAACTTTCATAGTTTCCGAATTCCAGAAGATTGAATATTTTTATTACGAATGACTGTGACTTATTGGTGTTTCTGTTTATAGTTTCTGATGATTATAAGGTCCTTGGAGTTCTGATATATTTATTCATAACTCTTTATCCATGAAAGAAACGAACTACCAATTAATTAACTCGTTTATTTATTAATATTTACAATCATTTGTTGTTGTTTTCATCATTTAATTTTCGACGATATTTTCACCCATGGGTACATCAGTGATTTCATGAAAAAATTTAAAAAACAAATCCCGATTTTTAACTCGAATAGTGCACAAATGTGTTATCGGCACAAGCAAAGTTGTTTAAACACACAGTAATTTGTTTTGAAACAATTATTTAAGCTTTAAATTGTAAAAAAAACCCCAATCAAAAACGCAAAAATAGCTTCCGCAGGGAGGAATTGAACACTTGACCTTCATCTTATCAGTCAGAAGCGCTATCCATTATGCTAAGTGGTAACCGAAAGCGTATATCCCTGAGACTCCCATAAGGAACGGTTATGCGTAATTGCTCGATAATTACGTCGCGCACGTTTTGAAGGCGCCATCTTTAATAGAATTTAATTCTCTACAACTTTTGCATTACAACTTTTCTTAATTCCGATATGAACCTAGGAATTTCCCTTGTTAGTTTACTTACACAGGATGACCGGAATTTTAGAAATACTTCTGTGAAAACGCATTTCTTACACCTTAGAACTCGCATATTATTCTCCGGCAAACAGTTCGGCCACGTACCGTAGTCAGAAATCAATTTTTGAGCCTTTAGTGCTTACAGTATTGGAAACGCCCTGTTAATATAATATGAATGATTTTCATTCGTTTTAACATTTCTTTGAAGAGAAAGGATGTAATGAACGGTTTAAACCGTAAAAACGTTTGACTACGGTACCTGGCCGAACTTTGCCGGGGAATAACTCTGAGTTTAGGTGTAAAGAAATGCTGTTTTCACAGAAGTATTTCTAAAATTCCGGACATCCTGTGTAAGTAAATGAAGGACAAAACTTTTCTCATGGGCCTCTCCTTTAATGATCTATAGAAAACTGTGCAACTCCTGTGCAACTCATGTCTTCATGAATCTTTCATTGTTCGCAACCCCTGGACCTGGACCATGGTACTTTTGGTTCGTTCCTCCAATCTGAGAATATTTTTCGTAGAATTTGCATATCTAACTTGTACTCGAAGAACAGTCAATGTGACTGATTTGGGTTTCCTTCTGTGTAGACCAACTTATTCAACCTAGAGTACGTTGGTATGATTGTACAACTACGTATACGTTACGTCATCATGTGTACCATTTCCATGTATGTATGTATGATATAAATTGCATGCTTCAAGAGCGTGCTTCTGTTTCTCAACGGTGGTTCAATATACAGTGTTCGAAGCTTATGATTATGACTTGATCCACTGAGGTCCTGAGCATTAGGCGACGAGTTCCAGATGACAATTTGCTTGACGTCTTCGGGCTAGCGCATGTACAAGCATAAATAATAATTGTAAGTGTTCGGCAAGTTTGTAAAAGTCCATAGGTCCGTAGTAAGTCTCATGCCGGAAATGACAAGGTTTTCCTTTTTTTACTCTTTTTTTTGTATTTCGAGATTTCTTATCAGTAATTCCTAACAGATCACATGCCCCGAGTTTCTCTCTATCTATCTCTCTCTCTCGATCACTTTCTCTCTCTCTCTCCCTCTTCTCCCCTCTCTCTCTCTGCTAACGTTCTATCTCTTCCATCGCTCCCTCTATTTCTCTACTTCTCTTCTTTTGAATCATAAAGTCAAAGAATGGTATTTTCCGATATTTTCACACACTAATCATTTCTACCTATACATTTTCCCTCTTTATGGTCTCTCTCTCTCACTTTCTCACAGATTTTTCTCTTTATCTCTCTTTCATTTCTTTATTTTAGCCTTCTCGCTCTTTCAACTTATTTTCTCCACTTGAATTTTAATTTGTTCCTTTTAAAGCGGCGTGGCACGTGGTTAGTGAAGCTTGATGGGCCATGTATTATGTCTGTAAATTGTGTTTCCTTCTGTTTGGAAATATTCCTGAGAGCACATAAATTTGCATGGATATGTAGCTGTTTTGCATATGTTTGCATAAGATACCTCTTTAAAATCTACCTTATGCCTATTAGGTGCATTTTTAAAACATATAGGTTTTTTTTTTGTGGTCAAGCAGGAAGTTAGGCGATAACTGCGCAGCGAATTCAATTAATCGTGTATCGAATTAAACTGATTCAATTTGTATGCACTATTTTAAAGCGAAAACGGTCTGTTTTTGCATAGCGGACAACTATCTTACTAATTTGCTAAGCTGAAATGCATAAGCTGCATGCGAAGTGTACTCTTACGGCCGGTATTTTTATGTTTCCAAGTTGTGAGGTTTTCTTTCTTCCCCGCACTGTTGTATTTTGGGTTGCTACTTATTTTAATTTTTGTGTAAGTCAATTGTTAATTTCGAAGCAAATTAAAATTGTGCATACGAGGGCGCGCTTTTACCTGGGAACATTCGACATTTTTCCCACTGCTTTAATTATGCAGTGTACCACGATTGCGGAATATTTTACCTAAAAATTGCTTATTGATCTGTCTGTATCGTATATCTTACCTTACCAATACCTCTTATTGTTAGGGATCCTTCTTCAGCAGCTTGAGCTAGGCTAGTAGCGTAGGTCCTGCCTTTAATTTTCTTTTATATCACACAAGAAATCAATGAACCCATTTCGTGATGGTTCACTGTTTTTTCGTGGGCCTGCCCATTTGGTGACCAATTCGTGACCAACTCGTGACCAAGTTTTATCGAAAACCGTCATCATATGGTCACCAAATGGTCACGAACCAGTCATCATGTTGGTTTTTTCGGGAAAATGGTGATGGACCAACCAACGACGGTTTTTCTATGGTTTCGGCAATTATTTCCTTTTACTGTGCATCCGAAATTCTGCTCCAGGGCTTCCTTTCGGAAGTAATTTAAATGTGTTCCTGCTGCCATCCTTATGAAAAGAACCAATTATAGATGATGAAATGATAGTCTTAATCTATTTAAATAATGCCTAACGCCTTCTCACTTATTTGTGACACAGTCATTTGAGATACACAGGAAAACGAATAATTGCCGAAACCACAGAAAAACCGTCGTTGGCCAATCACCAAATGGTTTTTATCGAAAAAAACCATCTGATGACCGGTTCGTGACTGGTTCGTAGGACCATTTGATGACCTTGTGATGACGGTTTTCGATAAACTTGGCCACGAGTTGGGTCAGCAAATGGACAGGCCCGCGAAAAAAAGTGGTTCCTCCGTTCCCTATGTTATGTAAACCGTATACACGTACAAGATCAACCACATTTGTATATTTACAGAATTCAAATGTGAAATTAACGTTTGTTGTTCATCTTTGCGAACACTGCAAATTATACTATTCAAATCATTTCAATCGCAAATCTTAGACAAATTGAATATTATGTTCCTCTTTGTGTGTACAGGTAGACGACCGTAGAATCCAAAAACATAGTTTCGCCAGTTCACTCTCTTTTGCAACTATTGCCTGCGTCGGCATAATTTTAGGAGCATCTATACTAGAGCCTTTAATTTACATAGTACGTCCATAGTAAAGATAAGCTAGGTCCTAGGTCCCATGTCAATTCGTAGGAAATTACCGTAATCCGAAGCAGTTTATGGTAGTTTTCAGTAGTACACGTGGTTTCTAGTTTCTTGTAATTTGAATATGAGAAGTTAGGTTAGTTCTATAGGGCTATAGTCAGCACAGAACGGAAATGTACATTTGCCCCGTGGCACGAGTTCGTCGCGTAAGATCGATACAAGTTCTATCGTCGTTTATGGTTCTAATGAAACATCTCCACAAAAATGGTGGACTCCGATTTTGACAATTGTACCGTGCAATTGTCAAAATGCCTGTCCCAGAGCTGGTTGTTTTTTTGGAAAGGATTGCCCAAGTGTTTTTATCTTGACTCGCATAGGGTAATTCTGATTTCTGATTTTTCCTCTGAAATGATTCTTCCATTTTACAAGCAAAGTCCTATACTCTGTCCATTTGCGTTTCTATTCCGAATTTACTTCTGTGTGGATTGATGTATTGTGTTGGTGACCCAGATTCGGGCGCCACCTCGACATTCCCTTTAAAGTTGTTTGTGCCACAACGATATCCCCTTTAAAACTAATAACTCACCTTTCAGTTAATGTTCGAGTACGACCGTTTGGCAGATCGTTTAGCTCTTGATGTACGTGATTTGAGGAACAGACAGCATGATGTGTCCCCAGTGAATGAATCCGCACATGTGAGTTTCCAGCATTCCAACGTTGGAGTATAAGAAGGAGACATCTTCTACTAATCGAAGATTTAATCTGAATCCAAGACATTGTCTATTGCATTGCGCTAAGTTATGTTAAAGGGTCAGGCTCACCAAAATATGAATATTTTTCATAAAATGCGTGTTCCCCACACGAGTTTACACGTGGGAACATGGGGGCATATTTGGGGGCATTTCCCGGCGCGAATGAATGTACCAAATGCAAAGCTGTGCTTATGCAATTATGCCTGTTCTCCAGTGGTCAGGCACTATGAATATAAATTAAAGACACGAGACACACACAAGCCAACGCAAATACATGGGACATCTCCAACAAAATCAAATATTATACTGTTATATTATTAATCTTATATAGTAATAATAAATGTTCAGATGTCTCCCCTATGTGGCTCGCTCACCCAGTCGCTCTCCTCCGACGTCTTCGACTGTGGATCATCATCTGGTTATGGCTCACCTGGAACAACCCCTCTAGCGTCTCCACATGAGGGTATGTCTCACTTACAAGCAATGGGTTAACGGTGTTAATTTAAAAAAGAAGTAAAGCAAAATACCGGCCGGTTTTTGAAACCGGTCGGTATTTCGCTTTTTGTATTTATGCTAATTTACTCGAATTTACTCGATTTTCTATTCTACTTTATGTGCATAATAATGTTGTTGTGCTCGATGTGTTTTCAAACACCACCAGTATTTCGCTTTAAAGCGAAATACCACCCGGTTTGGGGTTTTTTTCACCAAAAATAGTTTGAAAAAAGTTATAAACGAAAATAAACATAAAAACACAAACAAATAAGCGCATCTTGTATAAAAATGTTCTCAAACAACCATTTTTTGCGATTTTGTATGGGAAAATTCGCTTCCGGCGATTTGCCGATTTTAATACTAGCACGGCCCCGGAAAAATCGAGGGATGGCCTTTTCAAATGATCACACACTCCGAAGCATCCAAATGACGAAATGTTGACAAAATATTTTGTATTTGGCTAGTAAAAGTTAAAAAATGCCCATTTTGAAAACGGCGGTAAACGCACGGTTGATTACTCCTCCTCTTTTCGTATTTTTTTGTTCAGACCGACTGGTAATTCGCTTTAAAGGTTAAAGCTCACCGAGCTCATCATGGGTAAATAAAGCATTACCAATAATATTAGAAACATATTTAGTTTAGTTTAGGATTTTTAGTTCCTAATCAGGGAAAACATGAAGGTAAGCCTCACGATTCCCTGCGTTAGTTACGTAGATTTTCGTTCTGACAAGCCTGGTAAGAGGTTTATTTGAATTAGTTAATTATCTAATTGATTAATTGCATGCTGATTCTAATTGCCCTGCCTTCCAGTGACAGACGTCTCCGTCCTTCCCGTGCACGTGCGCCGTGCGCTCAATGACGCTGGCCTCATCACCTCGGATGAGTATCTATCCTCCACAAGGGGAGGCTCACAGTTTAACACTCCCGCCATGCCGTCCATCGTCCCCGATAAGAAGAAGGTAGATTTTGACTCGTCCAGGTTTGGTTTAGGCTTAGGCTTAGGCTTAGGCTTAGGCTTAGGCTTATATCTAGTCCACTACTGCTATCATCAAAACCTGGTTATCCAGTGTAGTTATCAAAACCTGGTTATCCAGGTGGATGACTATCGACTACACTGGACTAAACGTTGCATTATTTTCTCCTCTGGAACTAGTGATTGTAGCAGCATATGGTCATCCCGTATGCAATTATCAGTTCATAAGTTTTTCCAATTGCCATAATCCCTAATTACCTTGTCATTTCATATGGAGGAGAACGCGGGACCCGCTCCAATGGAAGACGGCCTGAGTAACGAAGACATTGCCGACTTCGAAACTCTTCTCTGCTCACCCAAGAAACAACCGCCAACCAAGTATCAATGCCATATTTGCTACCAAACTGGTCACTATATCTCCGACTGTCCTACGGTAAGATTGCGGTTTTTGCATGTGGGTAATTATAAATAACTAGGGTATGCTGTGAAAATATGATCTCCAAATTGTGTGCAAGTGCCAGAACATACGTGCCGTGGTAGATCGCTCTCGGGCTCTTTTTTTTTGTTAATACCATAAGACACAGTAGAATTATTGTACCAGGACACTATGATCTGTATACGAGTATACTGTGGAGTCATACAGCTAAGTGGCCATACAGGTACCATTTACCACTCGAAGTGTTACCAAATTAGAAAGTACTAATTATCATTGATTCATAATCTCGATTCCAGCGTTTCAACAGTGCATACGACGAGCTGACGCCATACCAAGGTCGTAAGAAGTGCTATGGAGAGTTCCAGTGCCAGCAGTGCAAGAGGTTTGTTTGAATGAATTTACGAAAAACCTAGCGCTTAAATCTACATTGTAGATTACGCCTCACAAAGCGCAACTCCGCGCCCTCGTCGCGCACAAAACGAAACACCACAACGGGGCGGCATACCCCCCCCCCCTAGAATGCGCAGCGCTTGCACCACGGATACGTTAAATATGTACACCTTTGGCGCACCTTTGGCGCATTTACCTGCGCTTCCCATACAATGAAGAGCATATTATCACACAGGGTATTAACATGGTTTAGGAAGTGAAACTGATTGAATGCTCTAGACTACTGATTTATTTCTGTAGATTTTATTATAAGTTTTCTTCAGAAAATGGACATCGCAGAACTCAGTGGCCAACGAGGCTCAGTCGTGCATCAAGTGTCACATTCCAGTCTTCCCACATAAACAGGTATGAACTGGAGAGTAATTTAACTAAATTTAGTTGCTAAGCTAAAGTTAAGATTAAAACGATTACTGTTACTGCAAGCTAAAGTACCCATAGTTCATAGGGCAGATAACTGGGCAGACACGTCGAAAGCGAATACACATGTGCTTGAAATAAACTTCGCGTTTGGGCAGCGTGACAGAGACAGAAAGAGAGGAGAGAGAGAGAGAGAGAGAGAGAGAGAGTGAGAGGGAGATATCCATATCTCGACATTCACAATAAACCTTCTTTCTTGCAGCTCCCGGTCGAGAAAGCAGTCACACTTGGTCTGATCAAGGCTCAGAAGGTTCTGCCGACAAAGCTTGCACCAATCGGTCACGGACGTCCTCCAGTTAGCAACATAGAAAAATAGAATGGAGAACCCTAGACCTATGGCACTACGGTATCAAAAAAGTGATGAATCCCACAAAATATTGTCCCCGGTAACGAACTCAGTGTCCCCGGTAACGGTTTGGTACGTAGTCTGTGAACGGTCGACTGGACAACTATAATTTCAGTGCCCTTTTGTGTCATCTTTCTGTATCACAAACCACGTACCATACCGCTTTATCAGAAAACCAGGCCCCATTTATACGTGTGCAGATCCCCGGTGTGTTGACGTTTCGTTCCTAGTTTGGTTTTCGTAAGCATGATCTAAATTTTGCAAAAGCAGTTTTCGAACGCAGACTTCACCTCTCTTTCTATCTATATATAAAAGTCACCGTGCTACAGTAAAGCATGCGTCTATATATATGTAAATTTGTCTTTTCAACTTTATTCGTTTTGTTTACTATTAAATAACCGTGAAGACGATTTCTGACAGTGCTGGAAAAATGGGCGTAGTCCAATTATTGAATTATTTCTCTGTAATATAGAAACGTATGTTGGACCCGTTCACTACCGTACCTACACTGCAGAATATCGTATTCTTTTTTCTACTACAGTACCCTTCGTGTTTATCCTTGTATCGCACTTTCATGCGTTGTGAATGCTCCCAGATTTTCACTCCGTAGGCACTAGAGTCTCTACGTTAGTCTACGTAATGGCAAACAACGTGCGCGCCGCATTACCCTCGCGCCTATGCCGCACACATCGTTTCTATGAATCTGCATTAAAATGGGAGTGTTTCCAAGGCAAGAAAATCCAGTATATTGTACTATAATCGTGTAAAGCGCCAAATTGATTGTGATTTACAATATGTTGTATAATGATCGACGTGATAGGATCGCATAGTTGTACAGAGAGATGTTTCTATATATTTTGCACTTTTTTTTCTTTCGTTTGCTGTCCTAAAACGTTCTTTATTCTGTGATCGCCCTGAAACGTATGCTAATTCCCAGCAACTTTTAAAGCGGCACCGGTATGTGACATTGAAACGTATGCTGAACCGACGTTCCACATGCATTATAGGTAAATTTCATGCCGCATGCGCATTTCTTGTTCAGAATGAAACACGATTTGCACATAATGCATTCGAATGCATTTCAAAACCAACATACCGATTAAAAAAAAGCAAATCCTTATTAGCATAACAACTACCGATCACAGCATATTGAACCCTTTTCTATATGAGAGTTGACTCTGTGGTCTAAAATAGGATAATTATCATAGAGAAAATTATCCAAAAAAACAATAAGACCACCCAATCAACTCTCTTCCAACATTGAACTCGCCCATAATATCTTTCCTTTGTTTACCCAAACTTTTCAGCATTTTTTCTTTCTTTTCTAACCTGCACTAATAAACACATATTCTATTGGTTTTGGGTGCAAATTACGGAGCAAAATGCGCAAATGACAATGCGATACGCTGTGCCTTATTAGTGCGTAGCAAAATGCACAAATGACACTATGATGCGTTGGTTGCCTTATCAGTGCGCGAGTGTGTTTTACCCTTCGCATTGTCGCGAACTGTTTGCGAATTATCACGAGTCTAATCAAAAGTACCATACTATTTACCTGTAAACATTACTTCTGTAGTGTAAAGTAATAAATCGACAATCTAGACTAAATCATTTCTTTATTGCTGCATTAGACTGTTCTTTCGTTGCGTCTAAACAAAATCTAATAGAGCTACATTTAAGATTTTTTTTATTAATAATATGTACACACGTCGTCTCAAACGCTAGCAAATTGTTACAGGATACAGGATAACGACAACATATGCGTTTATGGTCACAGAGTTTTCTACATCTAAGAATGCGTATGCTCAGAAGGTTGCGAACATGCGAACTTCGCTCAGTCAACATAAAGAAAAAAATACATAAAATTCACAAGCAAATGTACAGGATAACTACCATGCAAAGTAATCGAAGGGTATATAATATATATTAAACAGTAATTAGTTATAACCCGGTTCACTGTTGTTATTATTATTATTAATATTGATAGCATACTTGGATTTACAAAGTAGGTGACAGGCACATATAAAAAAATTCATGTTTTGAAATCAACACATGATCCATAGCCATAAACTATGTATCCAAAGGGTCGATACATTCCTACTGTAGCGCTCCACGTGAACACCCCCTATCCTAACAATAATCGGGTTTCCAAGTATGCTGAAAATTTACCGTATCTTGGAACTACACGGGAATATTTTTTTTTTTTTTATTTTTATTATACATGCAAGTTTCGTGCAGAAATAACGGTAGTATTGACAGAATCACACCGAATTTTTGGGATACTTGGAAACCCCTGGGTATCTGGATATTTGCAACCACTTAATACATTATAATCTACGCTCTGTTCGTGAAAAAGATAATCTCCGGTATCTGGCCGTCCTCCACCGAAGTCCCGTTATTATTACCGGCTGCATACGTAAACTGGAAGGTCACCGTTTCTCCACCACCTAAAATAATGGATGAAAACTACAACTTTGTTAACGGGCCCTCCTTACGCCTCGCCCTTATATTGGGCCATTGGACGCCAGTTTAATTAGGTCCCATGTAAGCTGGCTCTTTGATTTTAGAGCCAGCCATATGAATCAACGAAAAATGACAACAAAAAAATAAACTAACCAGCCTGATGGACATCCGTCGAAGACCCTTCGTACCGTAGTGTGAATCAGGACCCTAGAAATAAATTTTTATTTATAACTCTTTAACTCTTTATAATAAGATATTATCTGCAATATAACCTCCAAACATATATATATATATATATAGTTTATTGATCACATATATCAAAAAAAGACACACATAATCAAATGGATACCCTAAGACGAACTGACGAACATGCTTCACAACAGCTCGTACTGACAAGGGCCCAACTACATACCCACAAGAATGTAATTCAAAAATTCAAAACGCAAAATATCAAGAAACGTAACTAGTTACAATATAGTACCACTATCATAATCAATCCTTACATCCGTACTTTTCGATAAAAGCTTTCTCCATTGCTGATTCAAAGGCCTTGCCAAATGACTCACTAAACTGGTCAAGTGATTGCTGATCTAATAACGGGATAGGTGACACAGGTGGTTCAGCTGTTGGCAATTGCACAGGGTGTGCAATTGGTTCAATCACAGACAATTGAGGGGAGGGCATTACTAATTGCGGTTCCTCACGTGTGTTTTCGATAGGTGAAGTTGGTTCTTTGATCTCTGGCACACACAGGGTCAAAGGTTCTTCTCGAGCAGCTTTTCGACGAAGATATCCCTCATGTCTCTGCTTCGGAGTTTCTGCTCTCCGAACGTTGATGTGTGAGAGTTCAGGGGTCTTCTTGAGCCGCTCGGCGAGTTCCTTAAATAGAGGCAAACGAACACCAGCTTTCATTCGACATAGTATAGGGCGGGGATGGTTGCCGGGTTTCCCCATGCGACCGAGTAACATGGAAAGAATCGGGTGAGTAAGAGCACAGAGCCAAAACATTGGTTGTAATATTTAAATCATTACTCACCCGATCCGTTTCCTCCGCGTTGAGCAGCACAAAGTGGTCCTTTAGCTCACTCCGACGAAATCCTTCAGATAGTTCTTCGCGAATAAAAGTCTTTAGCTCGGTGAATAATTCAGTGAGAGTAAATTGAATATTGTGGCGTATTGGGAAGTCTGGGCGAGAGGTAGGTGTAGGGATTTGGGAGTTATCAGGGTAGATCATTTCGGCGGTGGTGATGCGACCGCTCTCTGGTGGGGGCTAGAGGGGTCATATCTGTGGTGCGCGAGCGAATGTTTCCTTTTTCGTGATATTGTCAATTCCGTACCCTACCATATCGCCGACAAAGATTAAATATTGCTACGCAACATACAGTAGAGTCAGGGGTACAGGTTGGTGCGTGAAAACACGCACGAACCACCTCCGGATTGGTTTTGACCACCTCCGGAAGCAATTCCAAATTAATATATTTGACCGAAACATGGTGTTTTATTAAAACGGTATATCACTAAGCTAAAGAAAACCAACCTCCATTTACGCACGGAATTTATACCCTATTTAGAGTTAGAGTAGTTTATAGTTTATATACAAGTTTATAAAACCAGCAAACACTCAAGCACGGCAAACACTCATGCACGGCAACCAAATCCCCCGACCTATCTATCACTGACAAGACAACTCGCAACCTATAGTAATTCAACAACTATTCAACAAGCCAATATGCAGTAACAAACCCTCAAACATGCCGACGCAATATACGTAACCGACGGTAGAACTTCAACCGGTTCGCGGAAGAGGACGCGGAATGTTCCCGGAGATCCGTCGCACACAAATGAGGTGTCGTTTTGAGCCAGCACTTTTCCAGTGCCGCAATGAATCATCTGAATAAACAAAGTTAATGACAAAGTAATGACAAAGTTAACGACAAAAAATACGTCACATAAATCCCGTACCTGCCTGAAAGCCAAGCAGTTGATATAAAAAAGTGGATGACATTACAGGGACCACTCCAGAGCTCTTGGGTGGTCCCTCTAATGTCATCCACTTATTTTCGTGGGTGGTGCCTCTAATGCACAAAAGAGGGACCACCCAAGAGCACATAAAAGGGACCACCCAATAGGGCATTATAGGGACTACCCAGGAGAAGAGCACTTACCTGTATCGTTACTTGATATTCGTACGGACCGTGAATCGAACCATGGAGACCGAATCCCACGACGTAAATCTTCCGATCGACAGTGAATCTGTAATAAAAATGAAATACAAGAAAATATACTGAAAGAAACAAATTAAGAAGCTTAACCAAAATAAAAACATAATTAGCGTTCGGACTAAAAGGCGGCTTGAAAGAGAACTAGAACTCAGTATACGTGCGTTTTGAAGCGCCGTACTTAGGGTTCCTGTTGGTCGAATTAGTTTCTTTTACACTGCATGATGTTTTTCTTTTGATTCTTTCTTGTCTACCAATAAACCATATTATTAACTATTTCCAAAATTTCGAGAAATAAGTTACTTGATCCTATCGGGTGTGCCGCTGTATCCCCATCGGACCTCAATTCGCTGGAATCTGAAAGAAACACAGATTCGTTTATTACATTATAAAGTTACAAAACAAACAGGGCCTATCAGGTTCGACTCTCGAAATGTCTCATCACAAAGATCCATCAGGGTCATATTCACCAATCAATTCCCCATGGGGAATTTCCCCATCTTTTTCTCTGCGTGTCTCACATTGGAATGCTATTTTCTGTCACCAGGGAATATTTCCCCGAGGGGATCGGAGTAGTGAATATGGCCTCAGGGAACAGTTTCCCTGTGATAGTCATACATTCATAAATCCCCAACCTGTTCACCACCCTCTCCTTGCTCGCCACACCACATCTGGGGCGATCGACGAACGAAGTCACGGGTTTTGGATTTATCGTGAAGTGAAGAAAGAGACTGACCAGCTCACGATCGGATAGCAGGCCCGACTGAGCTGAAATGAATACAAAGTAAATCATTCCCCCTACTCCTGGGTGGTCCCTCTAATGCTATCCTGGGTGGTCTCTCTAAAGTCATCCTGGGTGGTCCCTCTAATGTCTCCTTGGATGGTCCCCCTAATATCATCCTGAGGTGGCCCCTCTAATCCCAGCCTAGGTGGTCCCTTTAATGTCACTCTGGGTGGTCTCTCTAAAAACAACCTGGGTGGTCCACCTAATGCCATCCTGGGTGGTCCTCCTCTTTCAGCCGGTAATTTTATTCTCTCGACTTTCTCATTCTCTCATGCACATTTTTAAGGAAGTGTCTTACCCGCTGTTTGTGCAAACTCCTCCACGGACATTAGTGGAAACCGAATAAGCTGAAGTGCTTTTCCCAGTACAGATCTTTGATTTTCCGTCGTTGGTTCTAGGCTCCGACGAGAGCACTCTTCTTTGGCCCAGCCTACGACGGCCTGAATACAAATACAATACATTAAAACACCCGGGTTTTGGATAAATGCATTCCAAATTCCAATAGATCATATGCAAATGAGCTTAGCATAAAAATCGAGCTCAATTCGCTTTATCTCACCTAAAAGCTACAAGGCAAGGTGATGTAAGAGGTAAGGCTTCGTAAGGTCATAAAACCAACAAAGTACGATCCAACCAGCGCCCAACCTGAAATAATGGCGCCTCCTTCACTCGGAGTGTATCACGCGAAAGGACAGCGCACAGAGTGTCCAGGTCAATTTCGGTAAATCCTAAAAAGTTTCAAATTATCTTGAAAGATTTCTTGACCGCTACAATGCATCATTCACATACCACAATGAATAATTTATACAAATGTGAACTATCCAACATCCTACACCTACATCACTATAATCACATAGTTACAGTACCTTCACCATATAACGCTTCAATCGTATTCTTATCAATAATCTCCAGGCAAAGGTCCGCCAGTTGATGCTCATCAAACATACGGGCCTGAAACCAAAACAATACAAATGTTCCACATAAGAACTTGCCCTATTTACCTTGCGAGAGCTGTCTTTTTTTTTAGTTCTTTGTACGTTTCATTTACGTACGTTTCACACAATCTTTATAGAAAAAGAACGCAATCAGTTATGTTTCGGAATCTCTAGCAAGACTAAATCGCCCAAAATATCTTAAATAAGTAATAAATCATATTTACCTGCGTAAGCAGCATAAATGCATTGTCAGCTCCGAGTGATTGCTTCAGAAAGTCCACACAAGCTGTTTCCATGGCCGGAACTGCATACTTTTTCGCTGAAAGGGAATAAAGTAGAAAACAATCTGTTCGCACTCATTGTACAACCGCTGCAAAAGAACACCATCAGTGGGTTCAGAGTTCAGAGGCACAAAGCGAGTCCTAGCTCCCAACATTATTGTGCAAAAGAAGGTTGAATTTGACGACCTACTAGATGACGTGATAATGTGAAAAACCTATTCGCACCCATGTTACGAAGGTCTCCTATGCAGTTCAAGTGTAAGCATTACTCGTATTAATTGGTGGGCACTTTTAAACAAGACACCGCAATATAGTTCAACAAAACCAACGAACCAACTGGACCAACCTGTATACAAAGTGGTCATCACACTCTCCGGGCCAATATTCACCTCGTCAGTGTATAAAAACTTTAATAAGGTAAGAAAGGCCGCCGGTTCGACATCGGGAAGTTCGATTTCGAGGGGTTCTGAAATTGGTGCATTCACATTGATAATCATACCACTATTACACGTAAATAAAAATTGGACTGAACACATATAACTATTCAAATTAAGCTTACTATCACCGTTATATGTATCTACCAGGTTGCAACTTTACCGCAAACGATCACTCACGAGTAGAAGCTTTTATTGGGTGTCAATCCTCCATTGAACATAGCGTCAAAACACGACAGACCCAATTAGATAAGACGAACTGATGTGCAGGGATACGCTGAAGTAACCGTTTACCGCCGTGCACATATTAGACATTTTCTTTAAGATATTTATATGAAAATCACGTGATACAATCACGTGCATGTGCATATCAACATGAATTAAATACCCTCGTCTACATAAGCTTCTTCAAAAAATGCGAAAATTGAAAAAGATATGGGCGACCCATAAGAAACGTAATAACTAATGACCACTACGTAAAAATAAGCGTCTCTCCTACCGTACCTGTCGATCATCATCCTTTCCCACCGAGAAGTAGACATCCGCCAGTATTTCATTACAGTACATATAGGCCAGCCGTTCCTTCAGACTCGCCTTGCCCGCTTGCCATCCCAATGGATTCGAATCATCAATGGGTGGGCGATTCACTGAAGAAAACACTTTAGTTGCTTATAAACAATAAAAATCATACGGTTCGCTTTCCACTAACTTCGTATATGGCACTGGCACAGCACAGGATGTGAAACGTGGTTGTACAAGGGTTTTAATCCTCAACACTGTAGATTACTGTAGTCTTTTGCAAATCTATACCTCTACTAGGTTCTCATAACTTTTCCTTTCCCTGTATAAACAGTCTCCGATTATGTTGATATCCGGTTGACGCACTTTTAACTTACAATATATTCTCATATATTTCAATACAATACAAAGGAACAACGGTAATAACCACTACAATCCGAGGCGGACAAAAAGAGAAAGTGAACCTACCACTAGCTACTACCGGCGACGGACGTCTCCCTATCGCTAGGACATGGCTAGTGTTGGCCGGGAGAGAAGAACGCGATGATGAAGCTAAACTTGACGTGTACATATAGACCCAATAATCAGCACAGCATTGAACTCTGCGCATAATGTTAACCAAAAAAAGGTACATAGTTGATTGCTGAGTACTTCGTTATTATTCGTGATAAGATGGCGAAATGAGAAAATTCCATGTTAATCAAAGTCACAGATCTAGGTCTGGACACAGACTTACACAGGTTTCGGTCCATATTACTCTTTCTCTTGTATTCTCCCTGACGCTCTATCCATATGCAAAACACTCACCATGTCCGCCTCTCTGTGAATTTCTGGCAATTGCTCGTTGATGTAGCGCGTGAGCTATGAGCTTCTTCATTTCTGAAAAAGAAAATATTTTCCAAATTTCCAACACCAACATTAAGGCGTCAAAATACCACCACGAATAAAGTTGAGTGGTTGGTGGAACATTCAGTCTACTTCAGGTTTACTTTAAACGCGTGGATTATTGTAATACATGTATCAATATCAAGTCCATAGGAGGGGTTCAGTTACGATTTTTACAAAGTTCAGTCCCGAAAACACCTACTGATTCTGATTCTGATTCTTCGGTGTCTCTTCTCTGTCTGTGTCCTCTTCTCCCTCGTCGCATCCATAAACTCGTCGGTGGTTCATTTGCGCTAGCGCTTCGATTACATCCTGAAACGAATCGTAATATAAACTTTTATTTTAAAATCAATAAATACAGAGGTAAGTAAACTTCGAAGTAAACGAAAACGACCAACGCAGGAGAAAAAACTAAGGTAGTATTTTCGGTTACCGTATATCAAGCACTAAACGAAGCAGAAGACGACTACACACTACACACTCTATTTCATTGAATAGTATATATTAATACACTTCGACATCAAGAAGTTTAACTTAACGCATAGTTATAGACTTTAAGAAAAGTGTACAGTAAGAATACTGGTAAATCTCAATTCTCACCTGATTGAATGCCTGTTGATCAATAACTCGATCTATTCCTCTCTGTCTCTCCAGTTCACGTTCTCTCTCGCTCGGCTCCATGTCGGCGGCCACAATAGGGTACCTTAACCGTAGTATATTGGTTACCGGATATGGTCAGATAATTTAAATCCGAGTTCCCAAAATTACCATCGCCCTTTATTAGACAATAGTCGCAAATGCAGCAGATCTGCACATCTTCTTACATTTCAACAATTGTTCAATAAACAACAATTTTAAAGCTCGACTACACGTTACACCGCTGCAAGGCAATTAAAGATGGGGTCACCAGGATTTGTGCATGAGTTTCCGTAATTCATTGAACATTGAACATTGAACATTTATTAGCAATAAAGCACACACCAGTCAGGTGGAAAATGAAACATAACATATAAACAACACACACAAACTAAAATGAGATCATTTTAAATAAAATAGTATAGCAAGGGTAAAAAAACATTCAACCACAATACAACAAGTAAATTCTGAATTACCATGAGTGAAAAATCTAAAAAATTCTATCTCATAATCCGCAATGTTTCAATAACCCTTATTAGCCAAGCTTTGAAAATCCGTGTGCTGTTGAGAGTTGAGTAACTCCGCCGTTGCATTCATCAACTAAGATCCATCTGTAATTTGGTTTTACTTGGCTGAAGCAAAAACAAATCTTAAGTCACACTAAACGCATAACGCACCCATCATCCAGCATTCGCTCCCTCTCATCGTCGATCACCAAATGCACCTCTTCGTCGGCACCAGCTGGAATTATGGACAAGAATTTAGACAAACTGAAACGTATACACTGACTATACATTGATTCGTTGAGCAATAAAGCTATTCTAGGTCTAGGATAGTCATGCGTACGTGAACACCACCACATAACAGGCTACAGTATACATCAAAGAACATTGTGGGCTCTCTCACTCTCTCTCTTAAAACACTATCCCTCTACAAGTTACAAGGTTCGTTCCGAAATTACCCTGTGCTGCGTTTGCTGGCGGACGATTATTCCACTGTGCATTCTCACCACCTGTGGAGTTGGAGTGCATTTCCCTGCAAAATATCGGATATACACAAAACAACGCACTATACCATGATACGTGTCCCCTGCCAATCAACATCGAGGAATTTCGGAAAAAACCGGTGCTGAATAATTAGAAAAGACAGTGTTTCAACAACAACATTTTCTAACAAGGGCACCAACAGGAACAGTTTCAAGGCCGAGAAATTAATTTTGGAAAGTATTCACGAGAAATCACTTTTCGGAAGAGTTTTATTCTGCGAGTTTAGCAGTAGTCAGTAGTTGAATGCGGTTTTCGGCAAATAGAACAAGTGAACAGCTTGGCCCTGTATGCTTGAAAGCCATCTACCGGTAGTCAAGCGCTACTTTGAAACACAGTTTAATTTGCACTATATCAACCGAGTCCAGTAAAATGGGACAGTGCAAGGCCCAGTAAATTGCTGAAAACGGATGCGCAGGGCAGGGATGGCAAAAGGTAAAAAGCAAAAACTACTAACCTGTGCGCATGATTTGCAGCTACATCCGTACCACTGCCCTCTGGACTATCTTGGAGGCCAGCCTGAAAGTAAACTCAGCAAAACTACTGAAGATGTCAAGGCAATAAAAATAATAAATCCCAATACCAGTCTTCCCGGGAAAAGTACGCAACCTGTGGAAATAAAGGATTAAAACCTAGGATTGAATCATATGCGAACTGTAAGCTGGAATCTAGTACAGCAATTAGGAGCACCCCTGGATGAATGACAAAAGGCAACTACAGTAAGCCGTTTACAGTAGTACATAAAAGGATCAACTGTCTCACCTGTGCCGAGTTCAACGAGTGCTGATTGGCCGGGCAAGACGACGATGGTTCGCACTCTGGATAAGGCTGCCCTGCAACATCTTAGGTTACAGTATACTGAACACGGTTACAGTACACTGAATACTACGGTTACAGTACATTGCATATACAGATGGGTTGTACTGGGACATGGGACACCACTTACTGTGTACTTTCAATTAGTGCAGGCTATAATTTCCATGCGTAATTTCGGAGATGGTCGCTTAGTTGAGAGTCGAACCGTAAATTACCACTGATACGTTTCACCCAAATCTATATATTTGCATTTGCCTCCGGAGATGGTCAAAGCCAATCCGGAGATGGTTGATGCGTAATTTTACGCATAGATTTATAGCCTGAATTAGTGTGTCTATGTCATCCCTTAACAACAAATACTGTCATCGGTTTTAAGCGTGTGATGTAAAGAAACTGTACTGGTACACAATGTCCGCTCGCCTAGTAAAAAACAACACGGTTTTATAATAAAATTAAATCTCACCTCTATTTCCATTTTGCTCCTGGCCACTTCCTTCCGTTGAATCTTGAGCACCAGAAACACCGGAGCTACTTGCCTCATACATGCGAAAAGGTTCAGTTTCGAACTAAACAAATCAAACATAAAGTACCGTAAATTCAGAGTGGAAATACAAAATAAAGCTACAGTAACCTCTAAATAACACGACTAAAGATACCGTACCCCACGAATAAACATACAAGAAGTAAACCACAAACCACATCTCTAATATATGATACACGATTCATAACGCGCATAGTTCGTCAACATACACTAGCTTCAAAGAAAAATTTTATTGTTCTTGGTTAGTATCACATAGAAAAAGCAAAAAAAAAAAAAGAATTCCTAAAAGCCATCATATCGTACTAGAATCATCACACTCATCGGTTCATATACAAGTTCTATGGTATTATATTGATCATTCACAAAAGCTCTAAAGAAAGTCAATAAGTTAGTAGGACGGAAAATGAAGCTTAAAAGCTGTATGGCACGTGGTTTGTGAAACTCACACATCCGCATTCATGAGTGCATATAATACGCATTACTCCTGTCCAGCTCGCCAGAACACTTTTTTTCGCACAAACCGCATGTCATACCGCTTTTATATTGAAAAGGTACAAACAAACAGGATCCTCGCGGAAACATAGACCACCCAACCGCCCAGCTCTTACACGTGATCCACCACATGTGCATACAAACAAACAGCGGAAGATGATAGGATAGGGGATACGGAACACCTGATCAATTTAATGCGGCATGGCACGTGGTATTTGCAACGTGGTATGAAGATGGACAATTGCTTATATTATCCGCAAATCTCATTATGTTCATTTCCGGGCACAGAATGGAACAAAGAACAAACTGCATATTTACAGGGTTACAAACCACATGCCATACCACTTTAAATCAACTCTAAGCTATTTTCCAAGTGGGAAGTTTCTCTCACCAGGAGGATCCCACAGAAACAATCTATGCTTATAAAAATTACAAATATTCATCAGTGTAAGGTAAGGCGAACACGAATTCAAAGTCAGAACAATTAATGAATCAAATACGTACTACCAAATTGCCAAATAAGAAAGAAAGAATAAAAATAGAAAAAAGAAGCCGGCTACAAGCTACAAGTAATAGAGTACAAAATAAAAGCTACAACCATCATTGGACCAATACATAGTGTAAAGAATACACAACAAGTGAGTAGTGAATAAGTCTAAGTGAAGTGAAAATGTGATGCAAGCAAATGGAGCAAAAATGAAGAAGAAGCTATATGAACAAAAGCTGCTAACACGCGAAAAAAAGAAGCCAAAATTGTGCAAATTGTGCGAGTACGTCAAAAGTGGGCCATAATTTGTGTGGTTTGGAAAATGGGACCGAAACAATGAGCTTACGCTTACATGGCCAGAGAAACTAGGGCCTTATCAAAACATACTCCTTAGGAAGTCACCAAGTCACTTATTTCCTCACCTCATTAAATACCGTAAGACTATTCACTCAGTTCAATGCATACCATGCCTACGAGCCCTAATCAAGCACACGCCGCTCACCCAGTCCCTTTAAAAACCAAAACCACACAAATCGTCTCACAATCCAATTATCCAATAATCTATGTATATAACTCATATCGACATTCTATAAGAAGACTGATCACAGCACAAAAACATGCAGTATTTGGTGTGAGAAAACAATTCAGTAGGTCAAAACCCTATAATAGGTTAGTGATTCAATCAATCAAGAATAAGAAACTAATAAACAAATCAATTCAACAATTCACAGTCAGTAGGAATGAGGCGGTTATCCTCCTAGTTAGTACATAATACATACAAGTAGGTTAAAGCGAAATACCGGCCGGTTTTTGAAACACATTGTGGACAACTGAATTCTTACGCAGTTATGTTAATTCTAATTTGCTCGATTTTAGCTCGATTTTTTATTCTAATTTATGTTCCTTTGCATGTACTGCATACGAATGATGGTGTACTCTATGTGTTTCAAAAACCGGCCAGTATTTCGCTTTAAACGTTTAGTTAGTTAGTTGCAAGATGCGGTGGGTATTACCAAAAAAAGTCCACGGTGAAGGTGAATAAACCTTGAATGTGTGACCACAAATTTGTGCGCTGATCTATGCGTAGAAAAACGTCATATAAAACTAATTCCGAGTAAAAAATGAGACATGCGCGTGTTTTCTTCTTTTCTTTCTCCCATCGCTTACATAGGGAATTCACCAACTCGCCAGATACCAATGGTCTGGTCACTGAAATGCGCAATTATAGATACCTTAACTTAACCTCTAACCTTAACCTTTAACCTTATCTTTCCTTGGATAGACTGTTCACTATTCAATGTTTACTAATTTCATGACGGTTGCTAGTAATGAAAGTACTCGGTCAAACTTGCAACCTCTGACAAAGAATCAAAGAAACGCTTGCAGTAATCGCCTGCGGGCCTGAAACCTCAAAACTATGCTAAAAATCAGTAAACAACAAAGTATAGATTACCTGGAAGCAGTAAAGAGAACGGAACCTAGCGACGCGCAGGCATTTATCGCATCTCCATGTGCCTTGGACTTCTGAAATACAGCATAGTAATTAATCGAGTGACTATATAAAAATATATAAAAGAACGGACCAGTATTAACTACCGAGGACAGAAACCACAACTTTACCATAAGTAATACATACCTCATCAATCAACTTGATTCTCCTAGAAGATTGCACGTCCCACAACTTGACCGTGCCCTCCTTGCATACCGACGAAAGGACCCGCCGGTCACTGCTATCCACCAGACACATTCCCTACAAATTTCACGGTGACATTTACCAGAATTCGTCGCAAATTGGGAATTGCGGTGAATCGTGAATCACGCCCGAACTCGCCAAATACCTTCCACCTTTCTGTCCCGCTGTACCACAAGTATGTCAACTTTTAAACAACACAAATGCTGGAATCGAAGACCTTCAACAATGAGAACCTGGGAACAATACTTAACAACTGCCCAATTCTCATCTAAACCAAACATTCCAAATTAAATTCCAAGTAAGAAAAAGTACACACCTGCACGTAGCTATTATGCGCCTTCAGCTCCAAGTGGTCGCGCTTATAGTCTGTTAAATTGATCTTCATAATGTTCTGAAATCAGAAATTTAAGCTACAAAGAAAACAAACTCAAGCTGACAAAAGTAACCATTCCAAAAAAACTACCAAAGCCATGGGTAAAAAGAACTTACCATATCCTTCGATGCGGTGTATATATGTCCTTCATATGGTACAATACACGTCACGTTGTCGTAATGAGGTGGATTGAATTCAACCTTGGCCTCGTGAACACCTGAAGCGTTAGAAGATAATTAGATAATGACAGTGCCACCATTAAATATTAAATATTTATTAACACATAAAATGTGTGCATCAATATGACAGTGCCACCATCAAAATCAATATACAACTATATTGGTACTAAAGCCTTTAAAGACATATAGTTCAAAGAAAGAATTAAAGAGCTCAATTCAATGCACAAACCTTCGCCAGTCGATCCGACACCGTACATCTTCACGTAGTGGTCACGCGAACCGGTAAACACATTGACGCCTGAATCAAACGGTATCGGTTCCATTCTAGGGCTTACTTCCGACTTCTGACTAGACTAATTCTTCCTAACTAACTAGCATACTACTACCGAAGTGGTCACAGAAACACCAAGATCTTGCCAATTGTACGCCAATACCGTAAGCATGTGTCCACGTACTATCAAACGTACCATATGCGGGCTCTGGTAGTAAATATAGCGGTCAAATATTAGACAAATCAAACTTCAAAACCCTAACCGTTCTCTGTGACTGCAGATGACAAACACGACACTTCCGAGCGCGGACTGTGCGCCGCACCAATCAGACGACCAAACGATGCCATCTTGTCAATGTTCCACACACGGACGTCACCGCAGAATGAGGTGAACAACAATGAGCCGGATTCGTCAACCTCAACATATGAATGAAGAAAGAGGAGTTGAAATAATCTAGTAATACGTCATGTAATCCCAGCCTTCATCCATCACAGTGAGGAATAACCCAGCAATCCATAATATAAGCTCTCTTGTTTCCAATTCCAAACCCATACACACACTCACGCACACACACATACTCACTCACGCTCACAGCTCACATACACGCTCACACACACACATGGAAAGTAACATTACACGTGCAAAACAAACCTCTATAGCGTTGACAACAGTTTCCAGGAAAGGCACCGTGTTCTGTCTTGATCCAACAGGTCCTCCGTCGCCTAACATGAAGAGAATATTCAGAGGAATGCTTGCGTACCAGTAAAATCAAGGGCATCCGATCACACAACGAAATCAAGATCATAGATCATATCATAGAACTGGACGAAAAAAGGACGAACCCGGAACCGAAATAGTAACAGAAAGCAGAAATCTGCACCTACCATCCGTAACCTGTCCGCTGCTTTGCAAGAGTCGTACACACTGTTGCGTACGCAGATCCCACACTCTAACTTGGTACATGGACACCGACAGCGCGCAGTGACTGTTGGGAACGAATCTGAAAAAGCAAGTTCACAATAAAACAGCCGTAAAGCTAGAAAGGAAAAGATAAGGTGAAAGTTAGACCTATCGTTGCAGAGTACAGTTAGTACAGTGTACAGTACGTTAGACCATCATATCGAACAAAAATTAACAACTTGTATTTGATCGTTTTTTTTTCAACGACACTAAAAATATCGTATACCTTCGCTAGTTGGCTAGTTGTAAAAGCATACCTGACTGCATGCACATTGTTTGGATGTGGGCCAAGAGATGCCACTTCAACTGCCTTTTCCAAGTCCCACAATTTGGCCGTGCGATCTGGAAAACAATCATTGAATTAATAATTTTGAATTGAACAGAATGTTGTGAATGTTGTACGTGTTCTATTCATAGATGTTAAGTTTTACTACCACAGCAGATTACAGCGACATAGCGTTAACTAAGTTAGTTCACCACCTCCCAATACGGAAGCGCCTTGCGGTAAAAACGCAATGAAATCAGCGGCAATCACAAAATAACCATTCTAAAAGGCTCACCCTTCGACCCAGTAATCATCTGAGTGCCAAATGCGTCGACAGCCAGCACGGCCTTGTTATGACCCTCCACGGTGAATGTCTTCGATAACAGCCCACTTCCAGCCGAAGTAGGTCGGACGGGCACAAAACGGCCGTGACGACTGGAATAAATTTATCTTATTTATTTTCAATTTTTATTACACTCCTCTGCACTAATACATATCCGCGTCGCTAATATTGCGCTGATAACATGGTTACAGTAATTTTCGATCCTAAGAAATCCCCGGGTTAAAGTCAACTAAAAAATAAGAAGAAATCGATCAATAGATAGATGGATGTGCATTTTACAGTGAGCTCTTTACCGCTGAATAGAAGTGTGTATGTGAGTGATAATGTGGGGAGAGTGGTAATCACAACAACTAAAGAACAGTAGCCGAATACACGTGCAATGACAACCCTCTAAGGCTGTATTCACCAACACACAGGGAGCCCTTCCTAGGGCAGGCACCAGCGCTCAGAATCTCTTCTGCTCCCGCACTCTTTAGCTCCCTGTGGAGGCCAGGGAGGGCTCCCTGCGTGTTGGTGAATACGGTATCTGAAGTGGAATTTGGCAATACAGCACAAATCCCGGACGCAGACGGAAAAAGTCTGCTTACTGTTTGGTTAACAAAACAAGTCCAAGAATCACCTTTGCACGTGCATTCAAGTGCTGCTACCAGCGGGCTGGGTAAGTAAATATGGATAGTATAAACAAGCGTTAACCGATTAATAAGCTTGTTGTTAGGCGTTGACGTTGTATGGAGCCGGTCGAATACGGACTGCGGTCTGCTTCTGACAAGGGGTCCACTATCACTCGTAGATAGTGGATTACCCGCCGTTGAAGACGCTGTTGACGTTGAGGCCGACATACTGGGGTCCCCTTCATCCAATGGCGGAAGCCGTGACCACGACGACACCATACTACAAACATTAGAACCATACTACAAGGACCAAACTGTAAACATTAGAACACTGAGATACAACGATTAGGCTACAAACAACACCAATGAATATTAACAATTAAATCACACATAAATCAATCAATCACATAAATCAGCGTTGAATCTCATTACAGTAAGCATTAAGGCGAGTTACAAAAACAGAAGTCAAACCACAACACAACACGCCTACCGTTTGTCAGCCAACGAATTGTTGTTGTTGTTGTTGTTAGTCTTATTAGCGTTGCTGGAGGGGCGTTGATATGCAAATCCATTAGACGTTGATGGCAGGCCAGCGATGGTAGATCTCAGCTTGGAATTCCGGGAGAAGGGCGCCGGCAAGGGAGGAAGACTACAAAAAGACGAGCACAATACCGAATACCCACGCACTACTACGACACACCAATGTCGATCAATACAGTAATACTATCAGTAAAGTAAATAGGTATCACACAGTAGTCATCTAAACAATGACCTACGTGGCCAATACAATTAAGCTACAGAGAAGTTATGACTTCCATAACAACGTAAAGTGTCGTCGTAAGTGGAAGTTAACCACCAAGCGTATCGTTAGCCGGCATTACACACAACAACAAAACGTAAGTTTCAGTTCGCGAGGTCACACGTCGTAAGTGACAGTTAGCCTAGTTGACCACCAAGCTGGTACTTCAGCAGTGTTAGAATAGCAGCGGCGGTATTAAAGTACCAACTGTATTAAAAGAAGCGCTAGGGTGAACCAAGGTGGTTAAAGCAACTGAAAAAAGATGAAAGCCAACCAAAAGCCAACCAAAATTAGGAAAGCGTATAGAAGTGTGCAGTAAACATAACACATCATCGTTCGAATTACATAATTATGGTTATGGTGTCTAACAGTCTAAAAATATCCAACCCGCTTACCACCTTTTCTCTTCCGCAAAAAAAAAATAGAATATAATACTTAATACTAACCTACTCCCAAACAACAAACCCACTAAACCTAATACAATAACATAAAAACCTACAGCCACAACGTCTGATCCCTAAGAACTAAGAACCCACTGTCAGCCTAACACACTAACAACTAAGCCATAACTCCAAACCTACCACACCCAAAAAGTATCTAATACCCAAGACTAACTTACACGCAACTACTAACAACTTAATACTAATATTAGATACGAAAACTTCATCAACTCACAGTTTCTTCCTCCTCTTGCCCTCTTCACTCTCTCCCTCAGTTCCCGTTCCTCCTTCCTCTTTACCATCTTGCTGATTATTCTGATTTTGTTGTGGATACAACAATTCATCAGCTGTGGCAGTCTTCCGTCTCACTTTATACTCGTGAAGACCAAAGTCGCTCTCTGAAACCAAAAGGAAGATCAGAATAAAGCAGAAAACAAACAATAACAAGGCTCTTCCAAGACACAAGCAAGCATTGATTCCAAATCCGCCCCACAACAAGATCTTTCCACTTGACTGCGTCTTGTCTTCGAAAATTCACAAGAATACTGATTTTGCACAATTTCCAACAAAATCTACGAACTGAACTTTCTTCAAAATACAAAGTTGGTGCCGCTTGGCACAATGGCACTTGGGCTACTTCAAATTTCGGACTTGACTAAACACAAATTGTCTCCTTTTATACTGTTTTTTAGAACTAGTTTCTCTCTATGTCATCTTCTCACCTACCCCCGCTTCCCCTCTCTCTTTCCATCTCTCTCGCTCTCTCTCTCTCTCGACTCTCCCAGCTTCGTTACCCATTCTTCCACCTCATCAGATCTATCAATAGAAACCCTACCAGATCCATTCGACTGAGACGGCGTCGTCGCCCGATTCAGACTTGTCTGTGACGGTGATCGGCTCTTAATTCGCATAGACGCTTCGACCACGTTGTTCACTTCATCCACTAAAATATGCGATACTGTCAGACTCTAATTCAATAGCTGAAGAAAGCGTTCAGTTCATGACACTCATCGGCCGGAGTTTACTAAAAGTACACGTAGTACATAAGTTTAACAGAGAAGGTGCAAACCCTCCGTTGCTTCTGAAGCCAGAGTTACTGATTCTTACTACACAGACTATTATATCACATCAGAATCCACACAATATACAGTTGTCTGATGATGATGAGTCTAGCCGTAACCTAACCCTTTACCTAATTTAGAATACCTGACCAAAAAAGACGAAGTAGTCAGCGCAGCTTTATACTTATATCACTCTTATATCACGGATCCCATTATAAGTAGAAAAAAGATTCAGTCATTCAGAAACATACTAAGGTTCTGATCCACTAGCACTCCCTCGAGAAGTTGTTCGTTGATGTAAGACTGCTGTTCCAACTGGGCGATTTTGGCCTCCAGTTCCTCAAAAATAAAAAGATTTAAAACTCCAGTACATATCCGATTCCTATAAAATCTACGCTAGATTCACTCGTCGCCACTATTTCCTCATCAGATTTTAGATGAATTCCGTTCATATTTGCTGTCACGCAAATAATTAAACAAAGCGTTTCACTTTTTAGTAGCACATTACCCACACCCACGTTGTTACCAGACAATGTTAATGGAGTAAAAAATTGCAACAATTATTCAAGAGTGGCCATGCCATTTATGTAAATTCCTGTTCTCAATATCCTCTCCATTGTAGCCAATTAGCTAATGATGTTAGGAAGGCAAAATGCATCGTCTGAAGAGACAGAATAATCCTGCAAAGATCTTTCCACTGCGCGGACTGAGCCCCAAGAATTCTATCCAAAAAATTCGGATAGAATAGTTTACTCTATTTTTCACAACTTCCAACTTCCAGACATGACAGAAACCTAACTGAAGCAAGGGGGAGATAGATAGGGAAACAGAGAACCAAAGATCTCCAACATCCGTATAACTATAACCACCATACCAACCCAGCTTATTTCCCCCCTCTCCCCTATCTCTCTCTCTCTCTCTCTCCTTCCCTCCCTCCCTAAAAACCCTTTTTTATACTGACTGCACTCCTCTCAAACACCTAAAAATGAACATATATAATAATCTCTCCCTCCCTCGAAACCTTCTTTATACTGCAATCCTCTCAAACTCAAACTCCCAAAAAGGAACATCTAATAATAGAAACTGCCACGCCTAAAATAAAGAGAAGCAATGCAGTCTACTTCAGATAACAACCTTTAAACTTCCATCCGCCCCCACTATTTTCCTCATCATAGTGCCCCTTATTTTCGGGAACACACCGACCACACAACATAAACAAGGACAAATTCACTTGTTTTGAAGAAGTCAGTACTATGACTCAGTAGCTACCGAACAGAATGTTAAAGTGTCCACGCTTAACAGTTTGACAATATTTAATTGCTCTTCATCAAAACTAGATACTATTTTCCCCGAGAGGCCCGATATAGTATTCCCAGTAATTTCAAACTTCAGACAAATTCTATATGACCAGCCAAATACAGTAATTTGGGCTTTGAATCACACAAAGTAAATCATGTAGAAAGCCAATCAGTAAAATAACCTTAACTACATCAATTACCGTCACATTTAGATATCAGAAGTTTACCACTGTACGACACCATTACCACCAGAAACTAATTCATTCTTACTTATAATAGAAACCATTCAATTAAGCCCAGGGTCCAAATTCAGTCGTCCCTTCTTTACCCACAGAAAAACACCCCAGCCGGCCAGTTGCCTTTCAACTGGGGGAATTAAATTACCCACTTCATGACGTGTTCTCGTCATGAACAAGACTAAAGACAATCTGGTTCGGATTCTGGGATTCTTTTAAAATTCCCGGAAAAATCCACAAGCACACAAAAACACCCGTTTCCATGTTGATCGCCAAATAGGCTCTATTGTTTTCTGCTATTCATATTGAAAATAAAAATGTAAAAGCGTCCTCCCCCCCCATACAATTTGATTTCACAAATACAAATTTACAAATACAAACACCCACATAACTACCGTAACCCGCCGCAATGAATACACTAAAAGCACAAATGGAAAATGCAAAAATAACCTTGTATTATTTTGTATTTTGCCACTTTAAAATGTAATATTTTGTATTCTTCTATTTTCTATATAAAATCTACAGCAATAAAACTGTTTCCAACTTGGCTAATTTTTATAATTTTTATAATTTTTGTATTCCTTTTCCTTTTATTTTAAGCAATAAAGCACTAGCAAAAAAAAGCCATAATAATAATAATAATACTAGTGATAATCTCCTGTTTTCGATATTATCTTACTAATCCTCAAACCCGCATCACCACGTGCCACATACGCTAATGATCAAATCCACGCACATGGCCAGATACAAATACGAGAGTCGTATTATTTATATTTATATTTATTCACTCACGAAGTATCACATTTGTTTATAACAATCTCGAGTAATGAGAGATAGCTAGAGAGGGATAGAGTGCGAGAGAGAGGAGATAGAGAAAGAAAGATAGAGTAAATGTGCTAATATAGGACTCGTGCTTTTCAACCGGGTAAACATATGGGCCTTTCACCATTTTCAATAACAACTAATGAGACGCAAAGTAGCCCTGACTGAGATTAGAGCGAGGTTTTCCAGAATAGGAAACTCAATCTCACACACACAACGAACAAACATATTGCCCTCTAATATTTAGTCCACCTCGATGTTCACTTTCATCTAGCAAATGGAACTGAATCTTACATTTTTCAAGTTTCTATCCAACACAACTCGAGAGATCTATTAATCTACTCTGTTCCTTCCTGACAGGGAGTTTCCCTCAAACACCTATATTGACAGGGAGTTTCCCTCAATGGCAGGCTGTCGCCCGCGTTAAAAAGTCCTATTCACCACAGTTCATAAATGGCAGGGAGTTTCCCTCAATGACCGTAACCTGTCGCCCGGTAGGACATGAGTACTCTAGCAGACAATTCCCTGTGACTCCGTGTCGCCAGGGTTCTGTCTCGGGGGGCCCGAAAGGACGCCACCATGTCAGTTTCGACGGGCGACACCCTGCCAAATAGGAACATAGTATTATCTAACCGCATCCGCCATTAAAATATGTTACCACTATTCTCTGCGCACGCTCTATGTATACTCATGTGGGTACTTTATTTTGGCTTTGGCAACTTCAACTTGCAAATAGTTGCGGATATTACGAAACCGAGAGTTTTTCTTTCGCCTACTAGGGTCCCAAGCCCCAACAAATAAAAACAGGCCACCAAAGGGTTAGGGCATGTGCCCGCCTCTTCACAAAACAACAAAACTAATACTCTAGGGCTTCTACTTCTACGACTTCGGTCACGACGTGACTTAAGCATGCACCTTTTCTACTTCTTTCCAGTTTGCTTATTATATAATCAATCCTAGGTTCTAATATAATATCATCATTATTAATTAATTAGTATAATTCCACTCAATTTGCTGAAAGCAACTACCTCAATTATCTCCCCTCTCCCCTGTGGGGATCTTTTTCTTTTGTAGTCAACAACAATTCTTCCTTGTGAAAAAAATGCTAAAATAACATCCAGTAAATCTATTCAATTACTTCTGCTTCTAGTTTGTATTGTTATTGTGGTCTGCTAGTGGGACAATGGTTGTAGATAGTTTCTCTCACGAACACTATTATGTATGCATACGCACTGCACCACTTCACTGTTGAGCTGCATAGTTAGGAAATCGGAAATTCTCTCTTCACTTGAAACGACCACCATACCATGGCCTCTCCCAGTCAATCATACCTCACTTACAAGGTTTTATGTGCTAATAAAGTTTCTAACCAGATTTTCTTATTAAGAAGCACACGGCGAAGAAAACGAACCCTTGAGAATTAAAGATAATTATCATATACTAACACTGCTCAACAGTCGGTACAAGTGACCAGTTGAGCGAAAGTGTGTTTTGGCTGAATACTCCAAACGCTCATCCATTCAGTGAAAACATCAGTCAGCCTCCGGCCACTCCCGTCACTTGCAGCTGAATGATGTTTGCGCAGCATTCCCTTAGCACCCATTATTTATCAATTCGCCGACCCGAACCCTAACTCATAACATGACGAATTCAGATTTGATGACTACCAGAAAACAAGTTATGAATGCACCTGCAAACCTCGGCTTACAAATGTCTGAAACCACTCGTAGGGATATTCCAATAAGAACCAATTTCTTCTCACACACACACTAACCCGCACAATTGATAGTTATGAGTCGTAGTTCAACTTATGAGCCGTAGTTCAACAATACAATCAGCTCTTTCTATCCAACTCTAACACTAACATAATACTTCAGAAAAAGAGCAGCCAACGGTTCTACGTCCGCAAATCAGAAACGTAGACCCTAAACGACGCCAACAGGCAACCCATACAAAATATTCCAAAACCACCGTAGCCAATTCACGCATTATGCCGAGCCCAGACAGAGAATGCCAACATATTTATTTGTTATCTGTGTCTGCGTTCCGGGACAGCGTCCCACGTACAAAGAACGAACACCTGTTCACTATTTTCTCGCACTAGTGCCTTGTTTTTGTGTGTTGCCGCTTGAAAGCGGGCGTAGTAAAATGTACACAGCCACTAAGCAGTCTAGGATTCTCATGAAACGGTGTTTTAGTAGTTCACATCATAGGTTCATGCTATAGTGAACTGAACAGCGCCTTTTGGTTGAACTAGACGAGCTCCTGACTTCTTCTAATATAATCCTTCTCGGGACCATCTTCAGACCACATCTCGTCAGTAATATCTCGTATAGTAAATTTCTTAAATGTGCAACTCTCGGCTCTCCTTATCTGTCCAAAGTCCACCGTAATAAAGCCAGTTACTCTCAAGGGTCTCCAGCTCATTAAATAGAAAGCGCCAGTCTCATCTAGATACGACCACCCATCTTCTGCAGCTAAACTGCTAAACCCACGAGTTAAGTGGAAATACCCAGTTTGTAATTTGCATAAAATGACTTATTCCCGACTAAGAGACGATCAAAGCCCCTCCCCGCCGGGGGTATACAAATATTATATTTCGAGTCACATGGTCACACTAGTAAAATTACAGTACCCTTTTGATACAATATATAGACTACATAATCTTCGCCAAAAATACTATATACTAGCATACTAGAATACTTCGCGAAACTAGAATATATAGAAAACACTATGTCCACAGCCTCAACTGGCGGACTTAGTCTAGAAGAGCTGCCGGTCAGTCAATGCTCAATGCACTTCCATTCACTAATTGGATCCGCAGCAAACCCCGCAAAAATAGACGCCATCCGCCCATCGTCATCTCGATACACCATGTTTTCATGTTGCAATGTCCACCGGAATCCATACATTAGCCGATGCTTTGTTTTCTTGTTTTCCTATGCTACTAGTCAACACTCTAACTCTAGGTTTGTTGCTATTTCCAAACATTCTTTCAAGTGCTCCGAATATAGTCAATCCTCTAAATTTGTTTCCAAACATTGTTTCAATGGCCTCCAAATAGAAAACTGGCAACAATTCACTTAACTAACTAAACTTCTTCTTCATGTCTAACGACTTCTAACTTTTGAAACCATCTAAAACATCAAAATAACTCTTCCGTCCACCACGTAACTGCCCATAAATGGCATATTTAACCATGCATAAGTCAACACTTTAAGATGGGTCCAAACAACCTATCTTAAATTCTCAATCTATCCGACTCTCTTCTCCCCTCCCCCCTCATGTGACCAAATAACGACGATGAAGAAACAGGAAAAGAGGCTTCTGGTTGGTGTCTCCCACCCTCTTCAGCAGAAACGTTCAATATATTCAGTAGGGGGGCCACGAATGGCAATAGTGACCATCTGCCGTCTGGACAATATTCAAGAAGCCAAGAGGGTCACGTTTACATCTTTCGCCACCAGAATCCAGCCCGCAGCCCAACAAAACAGACTGATTCGAATTCGAAAAGCGTACAGCCAGAGGGTAGAGCACCACCCAAGCTAGGCTCATATACGGCGAAAATGAAAATGAAAATCAGGCACCAACTTACCAACCACAACTTGTTGACCCAGACCATCTCCACCTCCAGAGACTATTACAAAGCTACACATCTAAGCTAAGCGTCCCCGGTACCTTATGCTTCAACCGAAGCAATCTAGATAAAACGACTCCATTTATATCCTGATTCCTGATACCTACCCCCAGAAACAAACCCAGAAGCAAAACAAAATCCCCAGTGGACAGAAAGAGAGGTGTGGTCATAATGACTCTCATGCATGGGCCCATGATGTGCCTCTTGGCCCCCGTCATTTTGACAGTGATTCCAGTGTCGAATGTGAAATGAGAGGCCCCAACACATTCATTCTCCATTCGCAGCCCCTCCTTGGTTACAACCATTTTCACCCCATCTTCTCCCATTCCCCCTCTTAGGTCAGGGGCTTTATTACATTTTTGGAATGGCCTACAATTTTCCTATATTTCCCTCCAATGAATGGCCAAAAGTCAGTGGCTCAATATTTAACCCCTCTACAAATTCAAAGATGTTTGTCTCACTCTCACAGTAAAAACTAAGTCACCGAACCGAACCGAACTATCATTTTGGTCCCAGTGGCCATAATTCAGAATTTAGAGAATAATAATAAAATTTAGTGGTAACCGAAGGAAACCCTAGACTCACACATAATCACCGATACTCTGCACATACGATCGCTACTAGATTCCAGTTCACACAAAATACTAAAATAGTACTAATACCACAATAATACCAGGAAATGATTTCCATTTTTGACATGTCTCGCTCTCGCACGACTGGACATTTATATGACAAAACATTAAAGTACATAAACTTCACAACAAAAAACATGTCTATGAAACCTCAAAGAGCCAATTTCTGAAATTCTCCCTAGGGAGGAGAAAAAGCCAGAAGCGAACTTTAGAAAACAGCATGGCCATATTACATTTTCTCAATTCAAGGACACAAACATTGGGGACTACAGGAATACTGAGAAGAAATAAGGTTCACCTCCTTTTCTGAGTATCGACACAAAAAACATTACTGTGCTCGCACCACTTGACCACTCCAGTTAATAAACAATAAACGACACGGCTGGCCGCTAATGGCTGTATAGTGTGTAGTATTTCAGCTTTCCTATTTCAACTTTCGACGTTCAACTCCCCCTCTCCCCCAACAAATCTAATATCGAATACTTTTTCCTTTTCGACAAACTACTAGCACACTAATAATGTAGGGTATAGTAATAGAAAAAACTGACCTTTTGCAGAAGCATAGCCTTGGAAGCCAACGAGCTCTGTTCAATCGAGTAGGTGAAGAGATGTTGTAGGAGATACTTGGCCTCCACAAGATTCTGACAGTTTTCAATGACGGCGTCTACGGACTCGTTCTCCACATCCTCGCCAAATTCACCCTGATTAATTTATTAATTATCGATTATTATCGATTATTATCGATTTATTATCGATTATTATTATTATTATTATCGATTATTGTCGATTATTATTATTATTATTATTATTATTATTATTATTATTATTATTGATGATGATTTCTCAGACAATTCTGACTTCTGCCAAATTTTATTGCTTCTAATCAACGTCCACATTACAATGAATCCTATACCAAAAATCTGTGACACATTGCATTTCCAATTAAATAGAGTGGTAGAGCATTACCAGTTACGAAATAGGAATTCAATCTGTTTTTCTTTTTCAAATTCAATTCAAACGTTTATATATGATTTTTCAAGATCCTATTCAAGCATTACGCATACGTTGACATGTATGCACTGTTATATGATTTCTGTGTTTTTGCTGTACGTCTACATCATATTATTTCTCTTTACCAGTTCACTACCTTCCCCCCAAGAACCGCATCCCATAAACAATCGCTAATTCGGAATTCACTGAAATTCAATCTGATTCTGATACAATGACATGTATCACGTATGCACTGATATATGATTTATATGTTGCTGTTGTATGTCCCATATGATTTATCTTTATGTGTTCCCTACCTTCCTGACTTCCCACTTTAGTACCCCATCCATAAACATCTGGGAGATGCCGGACGGGCCTGCCTCCGTGCCTGCGGCTGCACTCTTGTTTACCGAGATGCAGCCAGCGGCCAAAGCAACCTCGCCAACTCGTTCACCCTGGCCTGGCCCGCCAGTCGGCTTAGCGTGTGTCAATGGACACAACACATACCTCTTCAATTCACTTCAAGTTCCTCCACACGACTGCTTTTAAATGCAATGAGTACTACACTAATTGCCCATTCACTGAATATTTTCCTCACGGTTTCTCAGCTTGTTTACGCGTTTGGCCAAGTCCTTACAGAAAATTTTCGAACGCCAACAATAAACAATTTGCGTTAGAATATTCCATTGTTGGTCGATTAAAGCCCATTTTCTTATTCACATTCCTAATTCTCTTCACCGCAATAATAATCCACTATTGAGACCCTAGCACAGACAGGTGCTTTCCTCTCAACATTTAGTTCACAACTACTTACGTAACTTGAACAAATAACTGTTCACCACTTATTTTTTTTACGATCTTGTTTTCTCGACATAACTTGAGATTGAGAACACCGCGAGCAGTAAAAAAATCACGGCTTCGCTTTCACATGAACGACACACAATTATCATAGGACACTGATGAAAGCGTCCTATAATAATAGTGAAGAATTGGCGTCAATCGGTCAATCACAATCACTGCGGGGATAATCAATGTCATGAGGACAACTCGAAAAAATACGCCGAACAAATGTTTGATCACCGATAATTCTTCTAATTCTCATCCAAAACAGTTCCGGTTCTCTCTGAGTGAGTGAAGGGTAAAAACGGGGTCTCCTTTGCTATAATTGAGAGAAGGCTTGGGTTCTAGAGAGAATTGGGGAACATAGAGAGAGAGGGAGACCCCACCACCACCACCACCAATCTGACGTTAGATGAGAACAACTGTCCAGCGACAAAGGACAATTTGGAGTCCCGTGAAACAAAAATAGAGCTAAAGGTGAAGAAACTTTTGGGTTTCATTTCACTTAATCACTTCCTCCCTCCTCCTCGTTTCATTCATTTAAACACTCTTCTCAACGCACCCATATGATTCCGGGTGGAGAAAGCGATTTTATCACAAATTACCATTAGTTGTCGATAATCAACATTACCGATAATCAGTTATTTATTTATTTCTCTTCCTCGCAAGCCGTAAGCTTTGGTAGATACTGAGGCATCAGCTTTCAATACGATTGGGCCTACTGCTCAGGACCTCCCGGAAATTCATAAGGAACCTTGATGTTCCGGCCCTCTTTGGTAGATTTTAGATTTTTGGTAGATTTTAGACCTTGTGGCACACCTCCATAATTTGGCAGACGTCCTTCTGGTCAGGTTTGGGTTTTGGCAGTTTTACTAGGTGCTAATTGTTAATCAATTTTTGTCCATCCTTTGTTAGATGTTCTGAATTTTAACCAGTTTCGATAGATACTCATCGAACCAGATTAGTAAAGCTGATCTCGGTCCTACTTCCCAAAAAAACCGATTACCAAAGTAGAACAGAGACAACAAAAAGACACTCTCGTTAATCCTCCACCCTCATCTCATTATTCGATTGTGCATCCTCTTCTTCTTTATCTTCCTGGATGCAACAAAAAAAACTACGCAGTAATCAAGCTGAGTTGTTTCTCCCCCAAGCTCTAAACTTCAGACATATCTTCTAAATGTGAGAATTAGCACTCTACCGTTCACAGGCATAATGTAGTAACAGTATCTTGTATTTAGTAAAGGTCATTCGCATTCCGTTCCGATATGTCAATCCAATGGACTCTCTTAGTGTTAAAAGTTCAATACGACTTGTAATCCTATCCTTCTTCGAGGTGTCCTACGATTTCTTGAATAACCCGGCTGTTTAGTTCTTTTCTATTCACTTTTTTTTGCCTGATTTTGGCCTTTCTACTATCTCGTATCGTTCGCTCGTTCGCTGAACACATGCCAATGGAATCAGATCCGATGACACGCAATGAGGCGTCTTTCAAGCACCGAAAGTCGAAAAGACACATACCACCCCTATTCATATGTTTTGAACAAACCCTCCCTCATTAACCTCAAAAATCAGCTTATTTTTCAATTCTTCTTGTGCGTCTCGGTTGCATTAGCAATGTTCCGTTTGCAAACATGGCAATTTGCATTACGTCAACAATTTAGCATGTCAAGTGACTGATGTGTTTCTATTGCCCACGAGTTCCTGTGGTCATATGCATTTCTCCAACTATACGTGTATCTATGTGAAGTGGAGTCAGACAGTTGTATAGATAGAGAAAGGAACCACCCTCGCCCAACCCAAAACATCAATCATTCTCGCTTCTTCCTGTTTCTCCTCTTCTCCATTATGTTTCTCCCTCCTCTTTTCATCATCCGCCCTCAGTCTTCTGCGTCTTTCTCACCCACTCTACTTCGCTTAAAATTTCATTTACTAGTATAAACATTCCTTCATAAAGCCCTTAATCTGTCCCTTAGAGCTTTCCAAATTCCCAATCCTTATAAGCCCCAAGAAATGTTATTGGGCTTGTCTATCATAACCTCCAAATTCGAGTCAGTTAGCGGATAAATGCTCCTATGTTGACAACGAGGGATCACAAACCAGTAACATGCAAACGAAAGCCAGATAGATAGAGAGGGAGAGAGAGTACCCATAGGGTAGGGCCGGGAAGCATATTACTTATGCTTATGAGAGTACACAGAGCGCCGGAACACGAGGCGCACCTGGAGGCAACTATTCCAATGGGGTCCATCCTTTCACCCCATCACACATTCATATGCACACTATTTTCTGTTTTGCAAGAAGAACGTTACCTCCCCCAAACACAAACACATGTCCACACATGAGTCGAACTGAACTCAACTCAGACTCAGCAAAGAGTAAAACTGACAGCTTATTTGTCAGTCCAACTCCAACCACCGGAAACACTTCCATTGTCTATTGTTACAAAGCCTTCCATTTCTCCCTTCTTTATATGTTGAAATGAAGCTCGCATATCAAATTCCTATGCATCAAGTGACCGATATAATACAAGTGCTAATTTCAGAAGTTTCGACAAATCTATTTCGCGCATTTCACGAAATAAGCGAATAAACGAATATCCAAAATGTCACGGCCATCACTGGATACCCATGGCAAACGAGGAAGTCTAATGCCCACTGGAGAACGAAAATCGTCGATCTTTGCTAAGGTAAAGTGGCACCGGCCCGGGTCTCACAAACGTAAAAGTCACGCAGCACGTTCTAACGTCAAAGACCGCATGATAACCGATAATAATCATTCCACGCACTATATTAATAAACCTTTCGCTTTCAGGGAAGTTTTAGTGAGGAAGGACCACTTAAAACATTACTACATAGTCCGCCTCCAGCCAAAACGCGTGCTATGACACCAGGAGGACAGGTACGTGACCTGTTACCAGAGAATAAATTAAGTCCGCATTTCAAAATTTTGGGTAGGTGATTTAGACTAGCATATAATTGCATTAGGACAGATTTAGTAGCATACAATGCATTAGAGATCGGGAGGTGATTTGACTAATTTTCCGTATATGTTAATGCGCTATTTGTCACTTGTGAATTTGGCCTTTTTACAAAAACCTCATTAGCTGCCAAAAGTTGAAACGACCAATGAATTCCGTTAGGGTTTGTAAAAGAAAACAATGATGAACGAGGAAAGAAGCCCTAAATTGAAGAGCCTAATTGGAAAAAACGAGTGGCTGTTAGAACGCTAAACTAGGCGGAAAACAAGGTAAATTGCCCAACGTTTGTCTCAAGAGAAACGAAACAACGTTCAGCATCCCTATTCCCCTATTCCAACAAAAGTTCTAAAAGTCCCAGACAAATTCGACAAAACGTTCATCGTTCCCCATCCTCATCCACAAGATCCAGAGTGAGAATACCATGAGCACCATTATTAGCATCACCGACCATTTCCTCATAGAACTTCATTCGAAGGTTGTACAATTCCCAAAGAATTCCCATATTTGCAGCTTTTCCTATGCATCTTGGGATGTGTTATCAGCTTGGCAATCTGTATCTGGCTGGCAGTGACATATGATGAGCACAAGTGGAGACGGATCGTGTTTTCGTCCGGAGCCGCAATCTGCGCACTCATGTTTGCGCTTCTAGCATATACATCAAAGAAGAGGATTGACCAGTAAGTGTTACGAAATGGAGGGTGTTCGAGGGGTGTTGTGTATAATGGACAAATCCTGCGATATAAACGAGAAGCTTCTGACCCGGGGTTACTCCGATGAGCGAATGCTGTCTTTTATTTGATGGTGCGTTGGTCGACTCAGGTAAGAGCGTGTAGGGAGTATATTAGCTGTAACGGCTGTTTGGTCACATATGTTTCTATCGTACCAGCCGCTGAGTAGGAGAGAAAAAATTCAGGTCATTCGGCCAGTCTTATATATATCCACAATTATCAACATCACAATTTCATGGTCGGAATTCTCAACGTTATCTGTCATTCGTTTCAGCCCTCCGGTGCCCGAACCTCTACCAGATCTCTCACAAAGGAGATCAACAATCGGTGGCAGATGCAGCAAGAAGTCAATATCGACAGCAGGAAGCGGTGAACCAGCACATCATCAAACGCAACCTCATGGGCATGGACAACCGACACAGGTACCGGTTACGCGTATGCGAAACAAGTCAGAGGAGTAGCAAGCACAACAATACTATATTTGGTACCAGTTGTGTATATAAGGAACTGGAACATGGATGTGTAGTAACTAGAAACACTAAATTTGTACCAGACAATCACATTGATAGATGAGTTTCCATCGAAAAAAGTCCTTATCCCCCTCTGAACCACTAGAGATAATTACAAATGCGAAGCTGCGCGAGATTAAATAAATGGGTTATCTATTGCCAGACAGCCAACAATTAACAAATTACGACTATTTAGGTGCTCGTCGTGAACAACAAAGAATAACAAACCGAAGGCGACAACCAAGAACATGCCAATCACATAACGAGTCCCGTGAACCACGAGTGCTATGTATATAAATACAACCATTTATGACCAGAACATATTTAATTATTATTTTTCATCTTCTTGCCCCATACCCCGGTGCGTAACCATTTGCGGTCGCTGATCAAAAAAAAAAACAAGAGAGTATTTGAAATCGAAAAATATTGTTCGTGCAAATGTAAATTCTTGGAAAATAATGACTCTTTTTCCTGACATACCTTTAGAATTTTGACAATTCTATACTAATTATTGCTATTTTTCGAAATTCCAGCTATTCGCTAAACCCGGAAGTGCCATTTTATAAGAACAAAGATTTTTATAATTCAATCCCACGAAATGTAAGAGATATGAATATTTTTGTTTGCTAGTTTCAAATGCTCATGATTTTGAAATGAAATCACTGATAATTACATTTTATTTGGTGTAAGATTTGAAGCTTGCCGTTTCTTTACTTTACCATACTCTTACTTTGTTCGCGATATTTTCTTGCCATAATTGTTTACAGTTTTACAGACTCTCGACTAGAGTCGGCAGTAGCAGTAGAAATAAATAATCTCCTATTTTTCAAAAGCTGTTCTCATTTTTTTTGTGCACTAGTTGATTCTTATTTTTCCCTTCGTTTTCAATTTGCCTTTTGATAATAATAATAAAAAATGTTTCATTCAACCAAATTGACCGACATTTACCATAATCTATTCAGCTCCACGGTACAGTATTTGTACAAGTTGACTCGACAGGAACATGACAATGCAATCTCCACATCCCGTATACAAGCCTCCATCACATGTATAGCGTACACGCACATCGCAGAGGCATTGTAAGGCTATGTTGCAAATAAACAAATTACAGTACACAAACCAAACCAACCTTTGTGCCTTCATCCATTTGAACAAGAGCGCTCTGTGTCTCTTGAATCATGTCCTGCACGTACTTCAGTTTCTGCTGGCTAGCGTCCAGTAGCTCGGATATTGCCTCTCGTTCAGCCACTTCGTGCACAGAGACAAAGCTTCTCTCCTGAAATAGTATCAACCTTACAGACAAATCAAATATATTAGCACAGAAAATTTATAGTCAGGATAAAATCCAATGTTTCAACACGAGCATACATACTTGCGGACAAACGCTACTACACTCCGTGCGGTACGAATACAATCTTACAATCACTTTTCAAAATCGAGATGCTGGCGAGTAAAGACTACCCACATAACGGAGCGCTAGACCCGCGTAACAGTGTCACACCGCGTTGTTTCAACCTAGATCCGCATCAAAAAGAAGCTGAAAACCATCTAAGGTGTCTAATAATCATAACAGTCACATCACAAGACGACCCACCAACGCTGCAATTTGAGCGACCAGTTCGTGACGTTCGCTAATTCGCCTGTTCAACTCTTCTTCGATATTCAGTGAAGTTTGTCGTTGTGTAGCCAATCGAGCCAACTAAAAAACAATATGAGACTATAAGAATAAGATGGATCCGAAACACACGAACACAACAATATCACGAATATGGGACCCTAGTGGGACACTTTATCTTTTTTTATCTTTATCTAGTGGGACGAACTGGGAACTGGGATCCAGATCGAATACCAAAGATCCATAGGAAATAGCAATGAATACTTATCGTCTACCTTCAATATCTATGCAAACTGGTTTATCCAATAATACGATAATCATTTCTTTTCATTATATGCTTCTTACACGCTAATATGGACAAAGACGACAAAGAACCGACTCTGCGATACGGAAAACGATAATGGGGTTTCCAGTAGTGCAGTGTTTTGGCATAGATACGGTAGTATTTCCGATTTTTGGGATACTTACAGCCCTAAGAAACCATTCAACACCGAGTCATATCGTTACGTAATCTTAGCGAATACATTACCTTCTTCTCAATAATTCCCCACTTGATTTTGGCATGTTTGGCCGAAAAGGCCGGTTGGCCGCGAACACTACGACCTCCTGTTTCCAACTTTCTGAAACAAAATAAGGAAACATTAGTATTCACACTCACACCGTCAAGCAAATCAGGCATATGAAGTGACAACAATCATAGCCGTACTCCTTAGCTTCGTTATACTGTCCGAAAACCAAAACACCTCCCTAAGAATGGTACCTTGTCTGTCTGCTCTGCTGCATAGCCGTTCTACTGGCATCCCTCTGCTGCTTTCTCATCATATTAATCTCCTCCGTCTTCCGTTTCATGAACGCCTCTCGCTGTCGGTCCTTGCTCTCCAGCATTCGGATCTGGTTGTCTTTCTTTCTAAAGTATAAACATGTTTCTACAGTACACTCAATCGATAAAATTAATACTGTTAGATGCCCGGAGTATGTTCACAACTACGGTACCCGAGTTTTCCGCTGATGATGAGTCTAACTATGCTCACCAAACATCTTACACGCCGCCGCAGACGTTAAACAACACGATTCTATCATATTTGATCCATCAATTTTACATCTTAAACAACACGACAACAGACCTAGCTTCCTTGTCCAACGCCGCAACTCGTTTCGCATTTCGCATGCGTTCCTGCTGGGCCGTCTTGATTTCATCGCGAATCTTTTTCACGAGATCCACCTGAAAATATAACGTTAGAAAACGGATACTGTCGATAAGCAAGAAAAAGTAGACATCAGAATAAATCCAAAATAAACAAGTGACCAAAAACATGAGTACACACCTTCGTCTTCTTCAGATCCTTTAATTCAGCCTGGAAGCGTGCCAATTGCTGTCGTTCAATTTCTTGACGAGCCTGTAAAAATAGTGTCCATCACACACAGCGAAACGGAGAAATGCTCAGAGTCGTAAGTTTCATAATTGTACAGCACCACATGGTTCAGTTCCACTCCGCACTTACAATTAGTGCACTTCGCTGGCAACCACCAGTAAGAAAAAGTAAATAGATATTACCATATCATATCAGCCTTTCACACGGTCGATTGGTGCTCGAACATTGTACTGATTAGGTCTCACCTGCATCCTTTTATGTTCCCTCTCGATCATTTGCAATTTCTTAAACTCTTGTCGCATATCGCCCAGTTTGCGCTCGTAGTCCTCTCGAATCTTCTGAAGTGGGAGAAATCTCTTTACAAAAAGTATTAGATATCCATATGGGATACTTTCTCCAAAACAGAAACAAATAAAATACAGTAGGTACTTACACAAAAAACTCGGAAACAAATAAAATACAGTAGGTACTTACACAAAAAGACTCGGAAATGGAAACATACCAGTGGTTCACGGTAGAACCACTACGGTATTTACTACTGTAGATTATAAGTACTATACACTAGATAGCTACGCACCTTAGCCTTCTCCTCGCCCGCCTTATCATTCGATCCGCCTCCCTTGGCCAATTGTTCCAGAATCTTGTCCCTTTCAACTTCAGTGCTCTTGATTCTCAGCGACAGTTCACTCAACTTCTTCTCGTACGTGATTCTCACTTGTGCCAGTCTTTGCTCGGAGCGTTCAAGCTCGGTGATAAGTCTGGAAATGGGAAAAAAATAGCCCTTTGCATAAAGCGGTGCACAAACCAATCACTTCCCGCTTGGCTCAGACCATCTCGAGTCTCGAGAAAGCGAAAGCAAAATTATACATTTGAGGGAAACCTACCACTGAAATCAATATGTTTCGGCAAATAGGCTAAACAATCCAGCTTCATTTAATGACACCCCTTGGTTAATTGTCATGTCCAGGTTCGAGATACCTGTAGACCAGTGCTGAAAACACGCGGAACAACCCCAACCAGCTTCGGACACCAGTAAACAATCACCAACCGCTCTTTAATATTGATCTCCGTCTGCAAATCGGCCAGATTCTCCTTGAGGGCCATACACTGATCATCTTCATCGAGGGGCAACTCCTCGTCGTCCATACCGTCTTCACCTGAAATAATGGAAACAGATTAGAATACTAGGCATTGAGGTTGACGGTTGACTATGAAACAAGCATAGTTGTTACAGAGGACGAATAATTTCATCAACACTCAACACAGAGACACGAGACACTAGTTCTTTCATATGAATTACCACTGAAACATCGTCTTCCACAGTCATTATCACTTATTCAATAAGGAATGATCTCACAGTGCTAATAATGTTCACATTCTGAAATTACTTTTACTTCTATATATATATGATATAATGCAGTCACTGACATAAAAACCAAATGTTCATCCACCCACCATCCGATAAAGACATGTCCTCCTCAGTATTCTCCATAGGCGACGCATAGTCCGACGTTTCTGAAATGACAAAGTGAATTTCTGAAATTTTCAAAGTAAATGTACTGTAATAGATCTCTTTTTCTCGCTCACCTCTCCCGCGCTCTCTCTCTTTCTTTCTGATGAACGTATCTCAAAGAGCGTCATGTCAAACAAATATCATCTATCACATACCTCCCTCCACCACGGCCGTCTGCTGCTGTTGTTGTGCCGCAACCCCACCAATAGTCTTCTTAATTCGCTGCACATCTGATCTTGCTTCATCCAGAAGTTGTTGCGTGGACATGGATTCCATTGCAGAGAATGGAGCACTAGCACCACCGCCTCCACCATTCATTGCCTTAAATTCAACAAAGTATTAAAAAAAAGGAAAATTATAATATAACAAGCACTGAATTCCAGAAGAAATAAACAACAAAAATATCTAGGTCTAGGAACAAGTTCGAAATGACAATTTAAAGCCGTCGATCGAGTTGATCCAGGATCCGTGGACCAATAAGTCATGGAATAAAACCACAATGGACAAATTCCTACCTGGGCCTTCCATCTAGCCATTTCCTTTCTCAGCTGTTCACATGTTGATTGAGATTCATAAAGTTGGGACCTGGCCCGCTCCGCTTCATCCACGTAGCCAGTGATCATCTGGGCAAACGCCGACTCCTCGTTATTGCCATCTAAATATAATAAATAATTAATAATAAATAATATAATAATATAATTAAATACAAATTTATTGTTGAATGATGAATGTACAGCCAAAAAAAACGATAAAAATTAGACCATTACATGAGGTCTGAGACCGATAGTATTACAAGTAAGATTCGACCACTTTACTCAGTGTATCTATTATGGCGCTTGCTCGTTCACAAATTTTATAATAGAAGCTCGCTGGGTGGTCCATTGTCCTTTATACTAAACTATAACAAAATGAATACGCAATCAATACTCGGCCAAAAACGGAAAACGGAAACTCACTCTCCGATCCTGCGCTTCCGCTTCCGTTAGCAGCCACCCTGGACAAAGTGGCCAAGTCGCACTTGGCTTGAAGTTCCACATTACGACTTCGAAGGATCTCGTTCGCCTCTTGCACAGCTTTTACTCGGAAACGAAGTTGGTTGACCTCTGCCTAAAATCACGAAAAATAAGATTAAGTCCAGAAAGCATATATTCCTTTTCGTATTATCTAAATGGCACAGAATATACCGTTAGACCCAGTTCAGGGCCCAATTCATTTCTTTGATAATCGCACAAATGCAATTGCAATAGTTGTTCACTGGCCATAAACGACGCAGTGACAATCGAACGGAGAATTGGTTATATGCTCACTTTGAAACACCTTGTTTTTCCCCTTAAAGGATCGCAGTCACTTCAATTTCGCATTTTTACTTCACTTATCAATATATAAAAAGATACTTAGAAAAATACCTTTACCGATTTACGGAACATTTTGGAAAGTGTTGAGTTTGATTTTTGACAAAATGGGGTGTTTTCTAAATCGCAACGGGACTTGGCCGGTTGCCAATGATGACAAACAAAAAACCGAGAGGGTCTCTGTCTCATCCTGTACGTATTAGAACGCAACCGAGGGGATTTCTTTCCCTGGGTTAATTTTTCAGTAAATTGACACCGGAATGGTATTTTTCTGGATGTTTACTGGATAATTAAAGAAACCGAATTTGAATTTCGCTTTATAGTAGACATGGTAGACTTAACCATTAGTCTCTCATGAACAGACACTTTAGAACAATAATTCTGGGTGGGATCTTATTTCGCTAAATAGAGTACTATTGAACACCCCTATCAATGCCAGCACAAGCTAGAAGTGTAGTTACTACGATTTTTTTTGGTTTCACTTGGTCTCACTACCTATCTCATTGAATATTTCAACGCCCGCAAGTCGCAAAAGTCCAATCGTGACAAGTTTTAGTTTACACCGGATGTCACTGAAATTGGTCAGTCGGTTGTAGGAACTTAGTAACAGACTGCGCTGCACCGGTTTTCATTCTCACATACCTCATAAGTTACCGCAATCGCCAGAATAATTGATTAGTGAGAGCTGTCTCGTTCGCAAATTCGCAAAACTCGCGTCTTTGTATAGTATATAATCACAACCTATCGCAGATTTGAAGATGGAGGAAATGTGAAATAAAAGTGGTAATGTATTACGTTGCCCTAAGCTCGAGCCCCCCCCCCCCCCAGCAAAACTCCCACCCTAATCCTGACTTCCTAACCATCCCCCGACACATCCTCACGAGTACAGTTACTTGCCAAGCCAACTGTTTGTCAGTGATATCTAACCTACCCCGACCCTCTCATTGATTTCCTGAAAATTATAATTTCTACATCTACGCTATAGCCCTAAAGCCAGTCCCACCAATTTAACAGCGGGATAGCGCGGTGAACAAGGAAAAACTTTGACGGGTGACCTCTAAAACACACTTGACCGTATTTAATCACAAATTGAAAAGAGGAATCATAGCGGATAGCTCAAGGACACGACACCCCTATGTTCGAAGTTCGAAAGGGATTAGGGATTGTAAGTCAACAAAAGTTACAAAAGTAGTCACTAAGCACTTCATATATTATGTGCACTGTAAGGTAAACAGTGTAGTAAATAAGCAACGAGGCCGTGCCCGCAATGAAACGGCCGTTAGTTAAAAAAAGAACACGCTATGGCAAATTTGGAAATGTGTAAATTCGCTCCCAGGTATGAATTATCAATTCAAATCCTACTTCGATATAAAGTAACGCAATAAATATACCCTATTCAATTTCAATACATCAGCGTCATTTTACTAATCATCTATCATCTAATATGAACCCCCCCCCTCCCAATATTCAGATTCCCGAGCAATAATCCATAAACGCCATCTATGGGCAACACTTACGATCAAAGCAAACAAAGGTGTGACTGGGCGCCCCCTATTAGGTCAACAGTGAACATACGGCGTTCGTCGCAGTTCGCAAATCAAATCTTGGACATAAAATAGAAACAAAAATCCGAAATCCGAGGAAATACTTGTAGATCATGCTAATCATGCAGCACCTTTCGAATTAAAATCAATGCTGAAGAAATAAATATGAGACGGAGAAAACGAGAAGAGAGACATAACAAAATGGTTTCAACTGTAACTGTTTCAACAATACATGATGCACTGAGTAACAATTGTTAGTTTTTTGACAAAGCAGAGTGTAATGCAAATAATCAACAAGCGGCAAATAATAAACAATATAAAAAAAACTAGAATCTTGTTATCTTGTATCTGGTTGGTATACTTAACTTGGAACTTAAGTAAATACAATTTAAACCAACCGTGAGCATGACATTCTCATGATATTGATCAGATACCACTTCTGCTCCATCAGCATCAATTGCCCTTCTTCCTTGACGGAATTCCAACAATTCAGTCTCCAATTGAGCAATTTTTGTTCGCAATTCACCGATCATTTTTGACGATTTGTCTTGGTTGGCCACAACCTAGAGAAGATGAGATGGCATGCAAATAATAAACAAAGAAAAACAACAGGGTATCTTCAAACAATGTCAGAGCACCACTTGCACTATTAGTAAATTAGTATACACGTATCATATGCCCCTTGAGCAATTTGAAGTACGTCTAATCAAGTATGAATTGTATGATGTATGATCACATTCACATCTAGCTACACTGCTACACATCCTTTATCCCGGACACTCGGTACGTAAATGGTAGAAAGTCCACATTATCAAAGTCCTCTCATAATATCTCAAAGTGAAAATAACCAACCTTGTTTCTGATGTTCTTCGCTCTGTTTGCGTACTTCATCGTGTTCAGTGTCTCCACGAAATCGCTGTCGCTTGGAGATACACATGCAATCATCAACGTACGACTGGAAACAAGATTTTTTTTAACCTAACCCGCCAAGCCGGCCAAGGATAGGGACTCTTACGCCCCATGACCTAAACCTATACCTAAAGCGCCTAACCACCTGTTATTTTTTACGACTGAAACCAAAAAAAAATTAATTTTACCTTGTTGTTTTACCTAACTAGGGGCCGAGGATAGGAACATAATTAACCAGCACAGAGAAAAGAAAGTGACAAAGCTGCTTACCTGTTACCACCAAGAGAATCTTGAAGCAGTCTCGTCAGTTTAGAATCTCTGTACGGCACATGGCTCACTTTTCCATTTGCACCACCCAACGCACTGATTACGTTTCCAAGGGCAAGCTTAATAAACGCAAATATAAAACTGCAATTTTTCCTTTAGCTAGAAAATGCAATCCTGGAAAAGGGGCCACAAATATTGGTCTTTTGACCCAACTAAACAATTACCCATAGAACAATTATTAAATGAGTGTAATTGTCTTGAGTTGTAAATGAAAAGTCGTTGTTTAAACCTGTTTCTCTTTTTGGGATTTACAAGAGCTCCACCTTTCACACATATTAAAGAAATAATTACAATTCAAAATTACTCTATTAACAAACCAAATTAACCAACCAGTCCACAGTTGATAGAAATTCCCTCCTTGGCTCGATCACCCGTCGCTCCAGTCCTTTTCAGTCGTTCCGATCCGGCCAAATCCACAAAGTGGAACTTTGCAGTCAGGATCTCAAGTTCGGTTTCTCCGGTCGACTCGCCAAGATCATCTAAACATCAATATTTATAAACAACAGCGAAAATTCTAGTGAAAAGGTGAAACACAATAATATATACAGTAATAAATAAATACAAAGATAAAGCAGACTCCAATCTCCAAAGGGAGAGAGAATGAGAGGTAAAGTAGCATCATAGTAGCAAAAATAAACCAGGTGTTTCATCGAGAACTAATAAGACAAGCGGAGATCTTCTCAGGAATCGGAGGAACGTTTTTTTGGGAATATCGGATCGAACAATCTTACTCACAACTCACATCCAACCCAGTTCAAAGGAACCTCCCTATTTCCAAATCTAACACCTAACTACGAAACGGATATCTCGCAACTCGCAATACTCATCGGCCTAACAAAATTAACCAGCAAACACATACCGTCAGTGAGAGCAACTCTCTGCTGCTTGATTTGCATACTGAAAATGGCATGCGAACGCGACGATTGCTCGTTCATATTTGTCGCCGCCACGGTTCTGTTCAGTGCGCCGTTCTTTAGAACCTCGAGCGTCTAAAAAAAAATCAACAGTAAACCTAATACTGATCAACAGTACCTTTTATTACTTGCGTCAACTTTGATCGTTACAAAACATACACAAAAAATCTCAATTTCTATTTCATGTCGACAGGCCGACACAAAGATACGCAATATTATGAAAATGCAAGCACAAAAAAAAGACAATTATGAAAATGCAAGCACAAAAAAGATAATAAGATAATAATGAACTTACATTTGAGGCATCGGAAACAAGACGTGAAGTACATCCATGAAGGTAAATTTCTCCCTTTTGTGTGTCTTCATGAATTCGAATATTCGACGACGACGAACGGTTATCAGTTAACAGATCGATAATTTCTTCATTGTACAACTAAAAATCGAACCTAATCCAAATATATTCACTAAAAACCCCAATATAAAAAAAGTATCCTCCTTTCCTTTCGATCATGTTTGATTACTATATGCTACTCAAATCAAAAATTGATCACAAGGGATCAAGGGATATCGATATCGTTTTGCGGGAAAATAAAATCAATTAAGTATATCACGGGGTTCAATATTTAAAAAACTAAAATAAATATTCGATAAAAGTCGAGTCTACCTCAATAAATTGGACAGAGACGTCAAAAGTCGGCGGAACAATTCCCTTGTCAGAAGCCTCTGCGCGTAATTCGGCGATTTTTCGAAAGACGTGATTAACTGCTCGCGGAATCACACCGACCTAAAAGGGATGTACAAGTAATACAAGCACAAAGTGTGTTTTTACTAATTTTACACAATGCCATTATTCAGAAACAATCTATGCAGGACATAAACAGCTAGATCTGTAATGCAAGTGGTACAGAAAATGAAGCGTGTAAACGCTTGCAATGAGTAAATTAAGCAAAATTGGAATTCGGTAAATTAAGCAAAATTGAATTCGGTAAATTAAGTAATTCAGTAAATTAAGCAAAATTGGAATTCGGCAAATTAAGCAAAATTGGAATTCAGAAAATAAGTAAAATTACCAATTCGGGAGGTACGTGTCCGGTATCAAATGCGGTTCCCATCGTGTGCGTCTTTCCGGATCCAGTCTGCAAAAACCGATAGATCTTATTATATAAAGGAGAAGAGTTTAGATGTTTGTCACCGAAGCCGCAGCGAAATCCATACTACGTTTCAAGGATTTGGTATAAGCAGTAAACATTTCGCAACCCAAAATAAACGATATAAGTTTGGTTACATTAATTACTGACAATGACAATACGTTTCAGACGTTTCATATAAGTAAGCACACTTTTTTGAAGTCTGAAGTATTGCCTGCGCAGCATTGAAAGATGCCTCAGGCGGCGATAGCCGTCTGGTATGTGATAAACAGCAAAAAATCAGGACAACCCAATTCCAATGGAGAGTTGGTTATAGTTATCGATAAAAAAAATTTTTTGTGGGTGTGAAATCATCCAAGAGAATGTCTGAACGTCTCGTTTTCAAGATAAAGAACAATTTTCATAATTATTACAAACCATAAACAACACACACCTGCCCATAAGCAAGAACGGTAGCATTGAATCCCTCAAAGGTACCCTCGACCAGCCGATGTATACAACCGTCGTACACATCGACTTGCACGGTTTGCGTGTCGAACACATGATCGTATGTGAAGGAGCGATCTCCTCCAATTGTCACCTAAATAATATACCTAGTTATTTCGTTTCGGCATGTAAACATGTGCATTTCTAAGTAAAAATACCGTGAAGCAAACTAATTAGTCTGTAAGGTCATATAGGCATACGCATCATAGTACCAAACACACCTGAGGTTCATTTGGAACAACGTAGGTGCAAATGTGAGAACCTTCTTGTATTTCACGATTTCCTTGCGGGCGAATACTAAATATGAGAAAAATTACGCATACGCAATACGCATCATACGCAAATGGGAATCGGAGAAGGCAAACATCGACTATAAACATGTTCCGTTTCTTTTTTTGTCACTTCGGTGTCAGGTGAGAAATACCCAGGGGTGAACTGCCGAAATGGTGAAAACCAAACTTAAATGCAATAAAGTATTTATTTTAAAATAGATTAATCCATTAGTCACTCACCGAAGAGCTACTTGAACCGACGATGCCTCGTCTCTGGGAGATATCAGCGAATCCATCCTCACACTTTCAGACAAGGCACATAATCTGCAACCAAATGGAAAATTAAACAGTTTGTTACATAGAAATTGAGAGAAAAACAACAGCTCAGAAAACCAGACATATGTCCTAAGAAGACCATCAAAGACACTCGTCTTGTACCACACTAGTTGAACTCCCAGATTTGGCGATAAAATTAAGACAATAGACAAACAAAATATAATTCCTAAATCAATATAAAACGTAGCAGCGTGTCTGCACTAGGAAAAAGTGAACAGGAAAGTGCACTTTAGCGGCGAGTAGTACCGCTAAAGTGCACGGTCTTGTATACTTAAGTGTACGGTACTGTGGACAATATGTAATTTTCCGGCATTTTTCCAACCCGTTATATATGTAACCCGTAAAGCATGATTATGCCAGCGTGTCCTGTTCTTTGTTTGTTTTACGCTATGTTTACATTTATGGTTACAATATGCGACGCTTATTATGCATACAGAGATTTGTTACGAGTTACAAGCAGTATATATAAAGCTGTTTCACAGATAAACTACCGTATTTGCTAGAGTTCTGAGAAGCCAGAGTGACAGGGACAGAGAGTAGCCAAAGGACCGGGCACAGTCCGCGCCCGACACTTTTCCTGGCGGCAAGTGTGCCGCGAAATAATAAAAGCCATGCCTGTTTTGCTTATTTTGCTTGTGTGTTTCGTACGTATTGTTGACACATGTTCGATCCGTACTCTGCAGTTGCTGTATGAATGAAGCTACACCTTAAGCTCCCCTTTAGAATCCAATAGAGCGTTGTATTTGTCATGCCAGTGCAATTTTTTTACGAAAATTTCTTTCACTTATATGCAACCAAGATGTATTTAAAGGTAACCGTATTTGGAATTTGGATTCCGATCAATCAATTACCACGAGAACAGAGCAAGTGGACTGAAGACTACGAGTGCCATGCTTTTTGAAGTCATTTTGACTCCGCGGGTGAGTTTCCTTTTTTAACTAGTTCATTAATCTATCATCTTGTTACCTTATCATGGGAATTCGGGCTTGTCAGAATTGTACATATGATACGTTTCTGTTACTACATAACTACACACATTAGCGGTATCCGTATGTTAATTGTAAACGAAAAATTGAGTGAATTAGTGAATAGCAAATAACACTGTATGTTTTCAGATTTCAGCCTCTCCTTTTTGTTTCCGTTGACTTTTTTTTGTTGCTTTTGAAATTCTGTTTTTTTTTCTGGGGGGAGGGGAGTCGGTCCAGTGCCTCCGTATAATTCAATAGTTTTCCGTTTGTCCGTGCTCCGTGCCATCTTCAGTTCTCTTTTCCTCGGACTATCCCATCTAAGCATGGAATTGAATCAGGAATCGTATGTGCGTTCTATACGCAGTTAACTACATTTTGTCCTGATGTCTTCGCATTCTTAACTTTGGCTTAACTCTTAATATAATTATGTACCGTAACCGTTCGTTAACCCGCGTGGATTACTTCGCGTGATCGTGATGCGCATGTACGTGTGGCACTTGCGCATAAAAGACAGCGTATAACCAAAAACATCTTAATGATTTTTACCTTTTTATAATTTCGGAGAATCCTTTTTTTGGGGTGGATTGTGGTATATATATACGGAACTGCATCTCCTACCCACCCAAGTGATGTTTACTGTTCCTTTTGGGTCTTTCACATACTACTACTGATCTCGTGGTAGAAGACACTTTTTGCAGTAGCATAAAAATCAGTTGCTCCTTGTGAAAAAGTAGTATACGTACAAACGCTCACTAACATGCAAATGATTCAAAATTCAAACCAAAATCATGTTACCGCTTAGATTTAAAGGGTCAGGTTCACCAAAACATAACCATTTTCTTATGTTTTTCATAAAGTGTATGGTCCCCCACGAGTTTACAAGTTTACACGTCAACGTGGGAACATTAGTGCTTGACAAGAACTTTCCGCAGACATATTTGGGGGCGAGAATATGACTACATGTGTCTGTGGAAATGATGTGAGTTGTGCAGAGTGCAGAGTCATTAATGTACAATGTAGTGTATATTAATAAACAGAATCCAATGACAAGGACAAGTTTTGGAGAATAGTATTTCATCTGCACCAACCCCAGTATTGACAGCCCCTCAATGAATAAGTTCAGTTTAATTAAATAATAAGTAATAATGCACTCTCTATTGCTTTTCCCTTCTGAACCAAAACCCCGTTTTCACGCAATCTCTGGGTGTTCTGGGTCTCTCATTCTCGTGAATTCCTTCCGTTGTCTTTTCCGTCTGCTTCTCTTTGAGTTATCGATCTCTAACGAAAGAGTCTGAGCCGCTTTTTCTTACTTATTTAACCTAGCTACGCTTTTTTCGACTGGATGCCGTATTGACCCCCATCTACCATTTTCTTTGGGGAACTCAGAAATGCATAGGGCGGGTTGTATTCGCGTCATATTTTATATTCAGTTGATTGAATGCTTTTTGCTTTCTGGTGTGTTTTTTGAGTGTCCAAAAACTATGATTTTTTTCAAGTTTGAGTTTGAGTCTCGTTATAGCATAGCAGAAACACTACGATGACACTTTTTCATCATACCTTAAACTTAAACCTACTTTTTAGTTTAGTTTTATTAGGGGATCCTTGGAACCGTCTTTAATAAAAGTCTAATAGTTTTCATTATCAGTTTTTAACATCTTTTATAATCATGCCATGCCATCTGATGATTTCCTTCCCCTACCCCGGGGAAAGGCATAATACTACCTACCATAATCAAAATCCTTTTTGCCGATGTCCTCCCGGGGCGGTAGTGTTTTGTGCAGTGAAGTGGGGGGTGAAATTAGGGCCTTCTTTGAGGTTTGAGGGCCAGCAAACGGGCCCTCCCATCGCTACAATTTCTTCGTTCTTCCCCTTTTTCCGTGAAGGAATTGCAGTGTCGAAATTGCTCTTAATTGAACACACAGCCACCCAAGATCCCTGAGAGTTTACGGAGCGGTTTTGCGTGAAATCCGTTAAATTCGATATGTTGCGTTCCGAGTTCCGAGCATTTATTTTATTCATTGAATCCTGTTCCTTTGACGTTTGACGAAATTGCTTCAGCGTAATAGGTCCGGCATAGTCTGACGCGGACTAATCTAGAATTTAGAGATATATGTTTACAGAGGTCCGGCATAGTCTGACGCGGACGTTTCAGTCCTCTGTCGTCGATGTTTCGATTGTTTATGACTTTTTTTTGATTCGCTAGTTCTCACGGTCGTCGTCGTGTGCGTCGTTCACTCAACGCTTTCTAGTTTTTGTTTGTAAAGCCTTTTGTAACGTGATTACAGTTTATTGACTAAGCGTCTTGGTACTACTGTACTACTACCACCTACCACCGGTATACTAACACATACGACTAACGATAGTCAGTGCTAAATGATGTGCTGTATTCCTGCGGAAATTCCGACGATCCTATTTGTCTATTACTATTAGTCTCTCTATGACTATGAATGAGTTTCGTGACCGAAACAGCGTCTTGGCCTCTCTTCAAGGGACATCACTACCTGTCCATTTACACCCTGCCAACCAGGCCAGATATACCGAAGATATTACGGTGGCTGGAAGTCTCCTCAGAGATAAACTCACCACCCTGGTTGATAAGGTCAAAGGAGTTGAGAGTGATGGGCCATATCTTAAGGTACTTTGGGTTGTTATTTTATTATTATTCGTTTGTGCCAAGGTTTTATGTAATCTTTGTACGATGTAGAATCGTAGAATTTCAAGCATTTGATGGGGGGGGGAGCATAAAATGGTGCATAGTTTTCTGGGACCAGCCGATTTACGATTTGAATTATCTTTAATTATTCTCTCTCCCACCAAGACAACTTAATCTCGCTGTATTTTTAGGTGGACAAGGTTCAACTGGTCGATCGATGGGGTGCTGAGCCGAATATTGTGGGCACATTGCATGTTACCACGAGCCATGTTATCTTCAAGGCGGAGGACGATAGTAAGGAGATTTGGGTATGTTTTTATATGTGGTATGATTTACTGAGGCTGATATTGTTCTTGTTCTATTTGTTTATTTATTCATTGAGTATTAGAACAATCCTTATGTTTTAGTTCATGTATACGGTTAGTATGAAATGAGAAAATAAATGTTATTCAATTTATGTTAATTTGTTTATCTTTGTAGTTGGCGTGCGGCCTGATTGGAGTAGTGGAGCGGGGGCCGCTCTCTGCAGCAGGATGCCCTCTTGTCATACGATGTAAACATTTTATGCAGGTATGACTAGAAACTTGTAAGATATGTATTTATAAGTGTTTTTCTTGGTACCACAATGCTCAATATAGACAAGACATAGACTACTGTCTAGTGGCTCTTGTTCGTGATTGTATTTATTTGATAGAGTTCGTGCCACTCTTTGTTTAACAAAATCGGGTGCACTTTGAACTTTGAAGTATAGTTTTAACCTTTAGATTCACCTAATCATCAACCGAGACAAGATATGTCAGGACCTATACACGACGCTGATGAGTTGTTCGAGACCAAGTTAGTTTCCAGTTTTAATTCAATAATATAGTTTTTTTACTAATAATATTAGTTTTCGCACTATTCTCTGCTTAGATACACATCTCTTAAATCCAGTAAATCACATATCGAGTGGGTTTCGTTTTTGCATAAATCGTCGTTGTAGGTTGTAGTATTCGAACCCGGCTTAGCTGAGGAGACGTCTTTTGAGGCAGTTACTCTTTGCGATAAAATCTGCAATTGCAATATTTCTTGTTTAGAAACATTGACACACACTTACTCTTAAGAATAGTCTGTGAATTAGGACCGTTACATTTAGATAAGATCAGTACGTCAGATACTCACTGTTGTTTGTTATCTATACTTCTATAAACATGAGTTGAATTTGTTTAGCCAACATTGAGAACGTGTTCGCGTTCGAAAACCGCGACTCGTGCGAGGACCTGAGAGGGTGGAGTCGTTTGGAATGGGATGTGGAATTCACTAGACAAGGTGTGGGCGAGGAATGGCATGAAACGACGATCAATAAGGAATATGCGGTGGGTTTGTTTGTTCGTTTGTTGGTTATGTCGTTCGTTGCAGCCAGCTGGAGCCTGAACTTCATAACCACTAGCGTTCGATTATGATTTGGATTTGGATAGGATTATGATTTGGATAGTATTTTGATTTGGATAACACTCAGCACAGAAATAAATGCCCTTTACTAAAATGAGCTTAGGGGAAAGTTGTGATTTTAAATTTATAATGAAAAAGTTGAAAAATGTATAATGACAAGCAAAGAATTGTGTACTTCTTGGCAAAAGACTGCTCATTACCTTAACTTTACTCCTTTAGGTATGTGATACGTATCCCGAGCGACTATGGGTTCCGTCAGCGGCTCATGCGGCAACTTTGGAAGGAGCATGCCGATTTAGAAGTAGAGGAAGACTCCCGGCCCTCACTTACTATCATAGGAACAACGGAGCTGTGATTGCAAGGTATGGATTATGTGTTTTTAATCTTTATGTGGTATCTTGTAGGAATGTGTTCTAAAATTGCAACATTGGGGTGAACCTTTTTACCGATGGAGTTGCGGTATTTCCTTTACGCATACTTGTGGAAAACGTTGAGTTTGAGTTTCACGCATTGTTCAAAAAACAGGCATTTGCCTGAATGATCGTTAGATCTTTATATGCTATCTTAATTTCGTGCTATATGTATGCTGTTTGCTTTTTCACCAGGAGTTTACCGCAGCTCGAGGTCTTTTCTGTATTCAATATGGTATTCACATTTCAGATGTGCTCAGCCGATGACCGGCTTTCGTGCTCGTTGTGTGGAGGACGAGACTTTGATGCATTTGGTTGGAAAAGCGAATCCACAGAATCATCAGGTCTACTTGGTCGACACGAGGCCAGTGGTACGGTATTTCTTGATGGGGTACCAATTTATTGTAATAGAGACGTCGTCGGCGGTCGGCGCAGAACTTTACTGTTCGTATGTCTTGTGAACAACACGGTTGTGAGTGAATTCACCAATTTATTGTATAGATCAGATTAGAGACTTCGTCGGCGAGCAGCGTAGAACTTTAGATTAGAGACTTCGTCGGCGATCAGCGTAGAACTTTAGATTAGAGACTTCGTCGGCGATCAGCGTAGAACTTTAGATTAGAGACTTCGTCGGCGATCAGCGTAGAACTTTAGATTAGAGACTTCGTCGGCGATCAGCGTAGAACTTTAGATTAGAGACTTCGTCGGCGATCAGCGTAGAACTTTAGATTAGAGACTTCGTCGGCGATCAGCGTAGAACTTTAGATTAGAGACTTCGTCGGCGATCAGCGTAGAACTTTAGATTAGAGACTTCGTCGGCGATCAGCGTAGAACTTTTCTGTTCTTGTGTTCCGTGAACAACACGGCACTGAAGTAATGAGAGTTTATCAGCAGCAGAAATAGTACAAAAACTTGCAATGGACTAAAAAGAAGCCAGATCCTATAGAGTGGTAGGTCAATTCGTCGATCTGTCGATCATATTGCCATATTTAGGTGAATGCCATGGTGAACAAGGTGCAGGGCAAGGGATTTGAGGACGAAAGGAATTATTCCAATATCCGATCTTTCTTCTTTGACATTGAAAATATTCATGTGATGAGGAGCAGTCAACAGAAGTTGTTGGAAGGTAATTCACTTATTTCGTTTCGTTTTGTGGACATTTGTGGTTATCTTATTTCAAGCAGTGACCCCGTACGTTATTATCTAGCACGAATATACACTTTTAGTTTACAGTAGCCCTTAGAGATGTGTCGTACAGTTGAGACGTCTTGTTAATGACAAGCTTTTGTATTAAGTCTTTAAATGCTTGGACGATAGCTTTAATTTCTAGGTGTGGATGTGGTTCGGTTGGCTTTCCGTGCCAACTAGCCATTTTGTTCTATGCTACTATATACTATGTTATGTTTCCAAAGGAACAGTCATTGATAAGATTATAAATGGTAAGTTTAGGATGCCATCGATGTCGAGCAATGTCGGACTACTTGCGTGCAGTGGAATCATCTGGATGGTTAAAGCATCTACGAGCAGTTGTGGAATGTGGATTATTCATTGCCATGAGTGTAGCACAAGGTAAGGGGTGATTATGAGAAAGTACGGTTCGACCATGACCATGACCATTAATCTACTTTACAAATACCTCTTTGTGAGGGCTTCGATTAAGACAGGCTGCTCCTTTTTTTTCCAACTTTTGTCAAATTCCACCATGATCTAGCAACAGAATCATCGTGTGACTGCTGTTTTTGATTCTGTTGTACTAGTTAGCTCGGGAGGATATCTGAAAAAGGTTAGGCTGGTCTGACAGCATACAATGGGCCCCTTTGAAAACGCGTTTGTCACTTGACACTTTGACACCGCCATTACACAATACTTGTCGCATAGAACTCGAATCCGATGTTTTTGTTTATGTATCTTTTCGTAGAGATGGTAGGAGATATTAAGCGTACCAGATTTCTCTTTGATGTTTATGTGTTTTCTCTGTTCTTGTTTTCATTTCTTTTGCGCGACATGTTCGTAATAAACTTACGAACTAATTAACGAATAAACTAATGTTATGTTTGTTTAGGCGTTTCCTGTGTTGTCCACTGTTCTGATGGCTGGGATCGCACCTCACAAACTGTGAGCATCGCCGAGATATTGTTGGACCCGTTCTATAGGACAATTCATGGATTCCAGGTGTGTTTGACCTTTGCTAACTTGATATTTAATTTTATTCACATCCATTCTACATATTACTGTAGCTAACGTTCGCATTCGATTAAAAAATCTTTTCTTAGGGATGGGTAGGTCGTTTTCGGTGTGATGAAATACATATGTTGACGTGGTTTGGGGTCGATTCTCGTATTAGTCGTATCCTTTGTTTTTATAATTCTTCACGTGCGCTTCGGACTTTCGTTATTTGTAGGTGCTCATTGAAAAGGATTGGCTGGCATTTGGGCACAAGTTTGATGACCGATGTGCCCACGTGGGAGCGAATAATGAAGAAGCACCGAAAGAGGTTGGTGAATACGGTAGGAAATGAAACTAGGGGAATAGACCGCTAGATGAAAAGTACAGTTGAATGAAGTTAGCATTACCTGTGAACTGTGGAGTAAAATAGTGAAGGCGTATATAGCGGCGTCGGTCGGCTCTACCTTTTTTTTAGGAAGTTTTTTTTAATGTATGTAAATATTGAATCTCAATGCACACTTTCTAACTTTCTAATAGGTGCTGCATGTGCAAATGTATTCTACATCTTGTTTTTGGAAAATTTAAAAGCAGTAACTATGTTACATAGGAATACTCGGGTTGTGACTTCTAGTACGACCAACATTGATTGGTGTTTCAGATTTCTCCAATCTTCTCACAGTTCCTCGATTGTATCTGGCAGTTGTGGCGCATGCGTCCCAGCGCATTCCAATTCAACGAGCGCTATTTGGTTGAGATTCACGAGCACGTTTACTCGTGTCAGTATGGAACGTTCCTCGGAAATTGTGATAGTGATAGAAAGGTAAGGTGGGCTATACTGCGATAGAGTACTGTAACTGTTAGGTGGACTATATTACGGTAACGGTAGAGTACTGTAACTGTTAGGTGGACCGCGGACTACGCTACGATAAAGTACTGTAACTGTTATTTTCAGTCCCGTTCATTTATTGTGCATACATAATAGCAATATACGTGTCATGATTATTGTAAGCAATATACGTGTCGTGATTATTTAGTAGTCTATGGTATAACATAAAATGTGTTACGCGTATCAAAAATGTAACCTTGTACTTGTAACGCTTTTGTCATGTAGTGAGAGCGATTAAGATAAATTGGGGTAAGGTAAGTATATTCTTGGTTTTGTAGAGCTTACACCTGGCTACACGCACCAAATCGCTGTGGACTTTCTTGGACTCGAGACAGGATGACTTTATCAATCCGTTTTATGAGGTGGGAGATTTATTTCATTTGAAGACGTCTTGGGCCTTTTACATTCTTAGCTTAATTCGTCATCGTTTGTAGTTTGTAGGCTTTAGATTTCATTGAGGGCACAGGACACAACGTATTTCAATCCTCAACTAATATTTGTATGACGTGGCCTCCTTTCAGCCCACTTCGTTTGGTTCCTTGTTGGATATTGACATACGACCATACTCGTTTGTCGTGTGGACTGGTTTGTACAACCGATTTGATGGCGGTGTCCTACCAAGGGAGGATATTTACCAGACGGCCATGACTAGCATGGAACATATTGGAGTGCTAGAAGCACATGTGGCTCAGCTTAGATTGGTTGGTTTTGGTTTTTAGTGTTAAAACGTGTGCCTTGAGGAATGTGAACGCAATTTACTAAAGACTAACATGGCGTGAAGTGTGTCAAAACGACGTGAAACATTTCGCTGCTACGGCTCACAGTTCTAGCATAATGCCCCTTTGTGGCATGTTTCTGTAAGATGTGCAACCTGCAACAAGTCCCTTAATTGCATCAATTGGTCTAACAAGGTTTGTAAAAACTTAAGACCTTATTTTCTTTAGAAGCTGGCCGATTTGAAGCAGCACCTCGGGCTGAGTACGATGGCTGATAGCGGACACTGTTCGAGCAATGGTGGAGATATGGAGAGAAGTGAAAGTTTGGCGGAACAGGTTGGGCAATTATGGGCGTTCGATTAATATTCGTCAGATATCATTTGCCTGAATTGATATTATCGGGTATATGTAGTCTGAGTCTGAGATTTGTGTTATGGTTTTCTTGGCGGTAAAGTATTACGCTTAACGGAGCTACACGCTTCGCCCGGATTTGATGCGTGTGCGGAGAAAAAACATCGGAATCGTAAGGCAGCTAATAAAATCAATCCCGGCACTTGCCCCTTAGTTGTTACGATAGAGAATAAGAAATACATACATAGTTCCTAACCTATGCAGGTACCATGCGTATGTAAGGTAAGGAATTGTGATTTTTGTTTGCAGCAGTCTCGAACTTCGGTGTCGATGATTGAAGAAAGTGGCTACTGTGAGGATGTGACGCCTCATCTGTCCATCCGATGGCAATCTCTCAGGGAAGCGGAATCGTGTGCGGCAAAGGGATGTCGATTTGAATTTCCGACCAGGGGAGATAGGAGGACGCATTGTCATCGATGCGGATTGGTAGGGTGCTTTTTGGTTTCCTTTTATTTGCTTTACAATTTGAGATGTGAGAGATTTATGAACAATTACAAGATTAGAATATTAGACATTTAGAAGTTTAGAAGGAAGTCTTGCTGTCATATGTGTGAATTGGTAGTGTTTTTTGGTGTTTATTGTTCGCGTTTTATCACCATGTTTCAGTGATAACGTTGAGGGCGCGTTCGGGATTGATTTTCCGAAAGGAAACTCGGCCAAATTCTCGTTCGGGATGGACTTTTTGGAAACGTTCCAATGCTTGGAGAAAACCAAAAATACAGTATGAATTAGCTTGCGAAAAACGTTTCCCGCGCATATTTTTCAAATTTTCCATGCTAATTCATACTGTATTTTTGGTTTTCTCCAAGCATTGGAACGTTTCCAAAAAATCCATCCCGAACGAGGATTTGGCCGAGTTTCCTTTCGGAAAATCAATCCCGAACGCGCCCTTAGGTTAATAGTTGTAAGATGTTTTGTTACGTCTATGAGATTCATGGTGTGTGGACCGCAATCGCTATTTTCATTGGAATTGAATACATAAAATACATACAAGTTGTATTATTGCAATTTGAAATCAATAAATATTGAATAATAATTCTAAAACAGATATACATTCAGATTTTCTGCCGCCGTTGTGTTCATCCGTCGGGAGATCAACATGAAAGAGTGTGCGTGGATTGTAAAGCCGCGGCAAGTGCATGAGAAGTTGTATATGGAATTTTACGCATTGAGTTTTTACTTATTACTTTGTTTACTTGATGGTGGTTAGGGTTAATTTAGGGTGATTGATATTCAATAATAAGACATGTTCACTGAATTGAGAGGTATTATTTATGATAAAAACACTGATAACTCATGCATATGTAAATTACTTATTACCGTATTGCTGGTTGTGTGGCTAGGTACTTACGATTTTACTGCCCAGTTTTTGTTAACTCTGGTATTGGCTAAATATAGTTATGAGAAGCCACGTTACTTACGCTATGTTTCTGTATTATTCATTATCTATATTGACAAGATCCTTGGTTGACATAGTTGACCATTATGATACTTTGCGTTACTACTTATTACTGTAGCTTTTGTAAACATTTGGCGGTAAATGGTTAGATTTGAATCTTTATTGAATGTTAGATTGTGTGAGCAATTACGTACAATCTTTTTAGCAAATGATTTTATTAAGATGCTGTGATATTTTAAGTCATTGAGGCATTAGTCCGCTGTTTGTGATTTCAATTTCTGTTGTGTTGATTTAATTCGCTTTTTATTTATTTATGTGTTCCCTAAAGTTGTTTACTTGGTGGGTGATAGGTTAAGTTTGCTTTATCAGTATCTTTGTGAATAGTGTGTTTTTAATTTATTCCGACTGCATATTATGCGGGTTTTACTTTTTTATTACTTTGAAGAATCAATTTTTAATAAAGTAATTTATTTTAAACAGTTGTGCAATGTTCCGTGACGTTCAGAGACGTTTGTTTTAGTATTTGTGATTTTCGTTTATGTGGATTTTTTTTTGTTTAATTTTTTTTTAATGGTGGTGTATGGCACGACCATATTGCGTATAAAAAACTGTCGAAGTATACCGTATAAGTTTCGCTTGTCTTACTGTAGATGTCTTATGCTGATTGGCTGCGTTCTTTTACTGTAAGTGAGTCTTGTCAGTACAGTAGTATTGTTACATTATTCTTAGAAGGGGGGTTACCTGAAATATAAGATGTTGTTTTAGTTTATTTTGAATTTTCGAAGAGACGCTATGCCGGCAACTAGTCCGAACAGTCCAGACTCTGCAGGATATGTAAGTTGGGTGTTTTCTTGGGTTTCTATTTCTAGTTGTAAGCTGTAATTTACTTTGTGATTAGTTTTTAGTTTTATAATAATAAGAAATATTGTACACTACAAGAGTGTGATCCTTTATTCATGGATAGTTTTATTGTCCGATGAGCTATGAATATTTGTATGTGTGGGGAAGAGGCGTAACTACCTTGTCACTGTAAGAACAAATTACGGGCTACTGTCTGTGGTTATGAATTATAAAAAAACTATTATATATGCAAACAATTCCCTGGTTGTACACGGCGTTACTATTGACGTAGAGCGTCCATGAACCTTGTGTCAATTTTCGGTCACGCCCCTCATTTGACCGTTTGCTCTATGTTTGTGAGAAGAAGATAGTTTCATCGTTTTATGACTTGTAAAGTATATGTTTCATTCCAATTTTACGTTTTTACTTCCTATTATTTGTCTGCTTCAAACACTGACATTTACGAATGTACAGTAGACACCCATATTTTTCCATTATAACATTTGTAGGCACCGAATTCTTGTGTTGTGAGGTTCATCGTTCATGTAGTCTAGAATAACGTTAAACTGGATTTCCATGTATTATATGAGAATGGCTTGATCAGAAAATCGCACATAATAGCTCACAATTTACATACTGGGAATGCAGTGTTTCACAAACCGTCTATTATACCGCTTTGGCGTTCATATGTTTATGTATAAATTGTTTGTTTTAGTCTAGCAGAATGAACGGGGCGACGCGGGACGCCTGTTTTGTGCAACGAGATTATTCCAAGGGATTGGGCGTACAATTTGAGACCCAAATGCCAGATGCCTTGCGGTCACGGGTAAGGTTTTCTTTTATTTAATTTGTATATTTATTTTTTCGGCCTTCTTAGACAGTTTTTTTTCTTATTCTTCTCTATTGTTCGGGATCTTAAAGCGAAATACCGGTCGGTTTTTGAAACGAATCGTGGACAACTGAATTCTTACGTATTTATGCTAATTTTCTCGAATTTAGCTCGATTTTATATTCTAATTTATCATCATTTGCATATGCTGCATAAGAATTCTGATGTACTCCATGCGTTTCAAAAGCTTCCGGTATTTCGCTTTAAGCACTTGCGACTAAATATGCGAAGTGGTATAGGGTGTTGCCGAATAAGCTCGTTTAACTTGATGTTTCAGTCTGTGTTATTAGGGGATGAGTATAGTACGACGGTGCTATTTCATGTTCTGTCACAATGAAGTATTTGTTCTATCTTGCAGGTAAGCCCAGAAGTTTGGGAACGAACGATATCGCATATAAACGCCCGATTCAAGGAGGCAGAACAAGTTAGTTTTTGATTTGATTCGGTTAATAATATTCATGTTTATTGTTTATTCGAATGTTAAAGTTCTCATTTACAAAGTTCTGGCGTTCTGGAAAAAAAAATGGGTTGGAACGTAGGAAACACGAGGTTAAACCGGTGTAACAACCGTTTTTTGAAATGTATTTTAAGATCTATTCCCACGCAATGTATGCAGATCGCGATTTTTAGTAGAATTATTATCGTCTGCATAAAACAGGGAAAGCGGTGTTCTGCACACATATACATTCCAAAAACCGGTTTTGTATTGCTTTACATTTTACCATTAGATGTTCGTGCTGTAAATAAAGCGATATAAATGCCGGTAGATCAAACGACTGCGTTCTCATATGTTGAAATAAATATAATTTTAAATCGCGCAGTGATTTGCATACACTACATGCACACACTTTCTAAAAACTGGCTGTTATACCGCTTAACAGAATTCCTATGTATGTATGCTACACGAGCTTTTATTCTAAACATTCTCATTTGCGTATGGTACGCGGGACTGCAGTTATCCAAAATCCGTTTCAAAAACCTACCGCTTTAAAGGGTCAGGCCCACCGATATAAACCTATATTTATTATTTGTCCATAATTCATAAAAAGGGTCTTTATTATAATATATACAGACTAAATATTATTCAGCTTTACCATGGGGAAGTTTTTCCGGTGAGCTTTCCTTACGGAAGGGACCGTAGTCTCATCTTTGTTTAAAGGTGTATGCATTTTTTTTCGTCTTCGCTTGCCTCGTTGTCTGCACTCTCATGTGCATATGTGTCTTCTTAGGCTGGTGTGTCTTTAGGCAGCACACTCTCTCGTCTTTCGCCGCGCGGAAAAAAACTAATATAATCAAACAACTACGGTACTATGGCAATGTTTAACTTCCTTAAAAATGTTTTGATTTTCTTTTACCCGAGGCCTGTCTACGGTACCTTCTGTAAGGAAAGCTCACGGGAAAAACTTCCCCATGGTAAAACTGAATAATATTTGGTATGTATATATTATAATAAATACCCTTTTTATGAATTATGAACAAGTAATAAATATAGGTTTATATCGGTGGGCCTGACTCTTTAAAGCTAAATACCGGCCAGTTTTTGAAACACATCGAGTACACCAGCATTCTTATGCAGCTTATGCAAATGAACATAAATTAGAATAAATATTCGAGCAACTTAGCATAAATACGTAAGATTTCAGTTGTCCACGATGCGTTTCAAAAAACGGCCGTTATTTCGCTTTAAGATATGTTTGTGTTTTTCAGGTATGCGCTAATTCTGTGCTGGAGACGGTGTTCGGCTGCTTGACCTGCTATCTTTCGCGTTTGTTCACGAAAACTCAGTACGATAAGAAGCTGGATGAGGTTGGTTTTGGTTTTGTTCCCTTATTTCTTCTACTGTTTGCTTGTCGTCTTTGTGATGACTTTTGCAGTGTCGTATCAGACATAAGTTCCTACTCACCTATTCTTGAACCTGAACTTGCGCAAGTTTAAACTTAGTTTGTTGGCTTCCAACTTCCAGTACTATTTTTCAAGAACCTCGATTTATCCGTTTTATCCGAGGTGTGAAACGTTTTAACGCTTCAACAATGATTTATTATGGCTTCTTGAAACATCAAAATTAGTAGAAAGCCAGGAACCCACAGAGCGCGGGGGCATTAGGTTATAGGTTATAGGCACTTGGCAGGGAAGGGAAGTACATAAGGAAAGGATAAGGGAATTCGTTTACTTTTGCAGATTGGTCGTTTCATCGAAGAAGAAAATGAAGAAACATACGAGCCATTCGGTGTCCACATTATGCACCCGATTGAAAGGGGACTACGAGTGGTTAGTTTTATTTTATATTAATTTATTTAATTGCTTTAATGTACAGTACATCATTGATTAGTTGCTTTGACAATTATGGGCTTCTGAAACCGTGCTGCTTTTCCTTTGCCTAGAGAAAAACTATGATCTTTGTTTTAAACGTTATGATGCGAGGTTTGTGAAGCGTAGTCGAATTCCCATGCAATCTGCTATACGTAGATTGTATTGCATTCTGCTTCTTTCATGTAATGGCAGTTTGCAATATAATACGTGGGAACGCATTTGTCCAACACACGATTCATAAACCACGTGCAATACCATTTAAAAGCGTCTGCGTCAGGTACACGAAAAATTGTACCTAACGCATAATCTTGCTCTTCCAGTGAGCCATCTCTAGGGACTCTAGGCATTGATTTGTTCCTTTCACATTGTTTTAGTAAAAAAAAACGAATTCTTCAGATCGAAATTCACCTCTTTCCGCCTGCGAAATGTGTGTAACTTTTCATCAAAGGATTGGGATGTGGCACGTTTGCAAGTACTTTAAACTTTAAATTATTTTCTTATTATCTTATATATAAGAAAACAATTTTTGCTTTAAATAATGGTACCAAATCCGTTAGAGACGGCCCACCGCAAACACAGGTGATTTCATGTATACAACTTCTTCATGTTGAGCTATTTTTCCATCTATCTTTTGCAAATTTTAAAGCGGTATGTCGCGCGGTTTATGAAACGTATGATTTACATTTGTATGATCCATGTACTGTATGCAAATTTGTTCGATTATGTACCGGAACTTTCGAAATGCGCAGAAGGACACATAAATGACATAAACTGTATATAATACGTGGGTTTCAAAAAGCTACGCGCCGTGCCGCCATAACTACCTTTGTTGTTTATATCATTGACCTAAATCCAATGTTTCCCTGGGTATTTGTTTGTAATACATACTTTTCTAACTGTGATTATTAGCATACTAATTATGCGCCCTATTCTTTGTTTACTAAATTTTCTCACCGCGGTCTTCAATTTTCAGTTGTCATTTTAAGAATGTGTTGAAAAATTAGACTACGAAGTGATTACAAAAAAGTATTTCATAAAAAGTTGTCAAGGATTGTGATTTGGTATTTTGAGTTTATTGAGCTACGTCCACATATCTTTTTGTTTGTGAGAGCTGGGAAGTGCACGGGAACGTGTGTGCGTAATGTTTCATATATATATATTTGAGAACCAGCAATGAATCTGTTAGTATAGTTATTGTTTCCGTTCGCAATTATTGAATATGTATGCTGTTGAAGCTTGGCGCGGTGGGCGGCACACAAAATAATGTATTCAAGGCTGGCTGCGCCCGCCGAATTAGTGCAACCGACTTTGAAAAATATGCGGTGCACTGGCGAGATGTGCGGCCCACTCCTTTTGAGCCCAGTGTGCGCGGCGACAAGTTTGGCTAGCTGTCCTTTTGCGTTCCCCTGCAATAAAGTGCCTATAACCTAATCATTTGTATGAATCCATATGTGCTAGTGCGCATTACTTACTTAATTGAATTGTTATGCTGTATAAATTGTTTTTCTTTTGTAGTTTGTAGTTTGATGAAATTATGTTTTTGAATAAAAAATGTGGCGTGGCGTTGGACTGCTGTGTTTTGTTGGTTTTATGGCGGCGCTGAGATTTTCACATAATCACTGTTCACAGGTCATTGCAATGTGTCAAGGAGTATTTTAAAACAGAAACTTTTTATATATATCACTTTGAAGAAGACAAAATTAAAACAATGATAAATTCGACAATGATAGCGATGATTAATAACCCGAAACGTGTAGTTTGAGATCATAGGAGGAGATTACTGTAATCGACGGACATCAGACGTCTAGAGCTAGAGGCCCTATTCACCACTCAATTCACCGTGGGGAATTCCCCGCGCTTTTCTCTGCGTGTCTCACTTTAGAATGCTATTTTCTGTCCCGAGGGAATCATATTGGTGAATATGGCCTCAGGTATAATACTATAGACTTTCACGAACAATTAGATCTATCTCACAGTGTGAGTTAAGCGAATCCAACATTTGAGTTTCCATGCTAGAAATCTAGAAATTTTCACTGTAAGCATTTACATGAACCTGAGCCTTTGAAGAACTGTCAAACAATTTAAAAGTATGTGGAAAGACAGTTTAGTAAAGGAGTAGTCTTTACAGAGGCAGGACATATAAATATACATAAACATAGCTATGAAAATATGCTCCTATTATAAATCCATGGGCAGAGATGAGGCATTATCACTAGTAGATCTGGACAGACACTCTTTGTAGACGTGATTGTTAGTCGGGGATTTAGATTGGATAGAATGCATCTCATCGTGTCCGTGTTCTCGGTACATTGAAGGAGTTGCGGTGACGTGCGCGCTGGAGTACATGAAACTGCGCCTGAAACTGAAATATATTATATAATAATAATATTTATTACGCACACAAAAATGTACACGCACAGTTTGTCGATAAAATACACAAAGACATAAAAAGCGAACAAAAAAGAAATACAACAATATACAGGAGATCATAACTGAAGGCTACGAATGGGAAAATATTGTCGGATTGCTCTCAATCATTAACGCGGTTCGATGTACGAATGAGTGTCTGCGTACCATTTTAATTACTCTGGAAATAATGACCTTTGATCTACCTCTACGTGTGATAGAAACTCGAAACTTGTACATTTTTTGTAAGTGTATTCCACACTTACCGGCCAATATTTTCCGGAGCATTTTAGCATCAGCACTCTTTCTTCGATCTACTAGTGAATCCAAGTTTAAAGCAACATTTCTTTCATTACTAGAGGGAGTTTCGTTATACTTAAGCAAGTGAGATCTCATAAAAATACACTTAGTAAACATATGCTGGACTTTTTCGAGAGCCAGCTTATCCTTTTTCTTATAAGGGTTGAATACTACAGAACCAGATTCGAGAATTGAACGTACATACAAAGTGTAGGCAAGGACGAGAATTCTGGTCTTATGGGTTTTGAGAGTTCGAAATAGTGCAAACATTCTCTTCCTCGCCTGAATACAAACAAACGAAACATGCTTAGTAAAACTGAGATTATCAGTTATAATGAAACCGAGATCTTTAATTTCAGTTACCTTCGATATTGTAGAACCATTGCAAATGTAATCCACCTTGGGATTACGTGTGCCTAAGTACAATGATTGACACTTATGAGGGGCCAAAGGTAATTGAAATTTCTCAGACCATTCATAAACAACATTTATGGCACTTTGCAAATCTATTCTATCAGACGGCTTAGAAATTTCTCTATAGATTTTAATATCATCAGCATACATAACGAATTTAATACCCATATTTCTTAAACATGTAGCGAGATCTGCTGTAAAAAGGGTGAACAGTATAGGGCCTAAAACTGAGCCTTGTGGCACACCACTTATACAGTCAACGACATTAGAAGTAGCGTTACCAACACGGACAATCATCTTACGATCTTCTAGCCAATTTTGTATCCATCTACATATGTACTCAGGAAACAACATGGTTCTAAGTTTTCCAAGTAGTTTCTTGTGAGAAACACGGTCAAAAGCCTTTGCAAAATCAAAATACACTATGTCCACCTGATGATTATTTTCAATTGCAAGTGTCCAATCATTTAGTGCACAAAGGATAGCTGTTTCTCTTGACCGATTCTTTAGAAAACCATGTTGCTCACTGGGAATTAAATTATTGCTATGTGCGAACTCCAATATATATTTAACCAAAATTTTCTCGAAAATTCTGCACGTAAAGCAAGTGATACTGACCGGTCTATAGTTACTAACCAAAGAATTCGAGGAATTTCCTTTAAGCAATGGAATAACGCATGACCATTTCCAAAAGAAAGGAATTTCCCCGCTCATTAAAGATCGATTAAAAATGACACAAAGCGGAACGGATACTGATGCACTGATCTCTTTAAGCACTTGCATAGGTAAACTATCTGGTGAACGTGAAAACGAAAACTTCCATTTGTCAATAAGTGACATAATTGCTGAGGGACTAATAACAACATTTGGAAGTCTTGCCTTCATTTAATCAATATTAGCTAAAACTGGACTATCTATTTCATGGGAAATATTGTCATCTTTGATAAAGTTTGACTGAAAATACACAACAAATGCATTTGATCTATTTTGATAGGATACGTGAACATTATTATCTAAGTCGGTTACAGTATGATTACTCGTAAAAGAACGTGAAGTGCCGGAACGTATGTACCTATACAACTGACTTAGTTGCCCGGAGGCAATAATCTTTCGTTCAACATTGCTATAATATTTGTCAGAAGCCTTTTTCAGCCAAGTGCAAACGAGTTCATACTTTTCTTTGTTACCAGGATTTTGCTCTGACAAAGGAAATAACCTTTCTTTTTGTTGGAGCAGATTTTCAATATGCCTGGGTATACGGACACCTCCTTTTGAAACCTTTTTAAGAGGGATGTACCTGAACATGAGTTCATGCAGGTAACAAACAAAGAATTTGTACAACTCATTTGCGTTTGGGTGAATACTGAGCATATTAGGCCAATTTATACATGTTATCTCCCTTGAAATCGCATGATAATCTCCCTTGCCAAAATCATAGGCCTGCCTGATAACGTTTGTTTCAGGCGATACGCAAATTTCAAACGAGAGGACACAATGGTCACATTTGCGTGGTGGTGGCATACAAATTAATGAACTAGATATAATGTTGTCCGAAGAAAGGACCAAATCAAGGCAATGGTTCTTACGAGTAGGAAACTTAACAAACTGACTCATATTTGCTGAACGACAAAATTCTAGAAATAGGGAAGGGCCTGTACCACTAGCAACATATTCTGACCAATTAATTGAAGGCAAATTAAAATCTCCAACTACAATACACGGATAATCAGTAGCTATAAACTGAGCCAAATAGTCACATAACGAAACAACATTTTCCAGGGCTGATGCTGGCTTAAAATAGACTAGGCAAAATCTTACTGGTTGGGAAAGAAAAACATCGACTACAATTGCTTCAAACCACACATCATTAAAATTTGAGATAACGTTTGTAACTAATGACGTTTTTAACAGAATAGCTACACCGCCGCCAGTAGTAGAATTACGGTCAGTGCGAAGGATACTATAGCCAGAAAGATGTGAAATAATACTACAGTCAGTTTGCATATCTTGTAACCAAGTTTCAGTGAACAAGAAAACGTCTGGAGACTGAGAATCGAGTATGACCTTGACTTCTGTTATCTTTTTCTTTAAAGACAATATATTACTATACATAACCTTTGTGGTCGTACCATCAACTCTCAGATTAGTTCCTAGACGCGGGGCCGGTTTGGGTTCCTCGAAGTTGGAACGGTCCTCCCGCCAGCTCGCCTCCGTTCAACCGAGAATTCCATATAGTTTGGAAGACTACGAATGAACACATGCTCGCCGCGTGATTCACGTTCCCGCTTCTCGTGTAGCGCATTTCGGAGGTTCGTCGACCGCTCTGCTCGTTGCTCAACCGTCAGAGAAGGCCTAATGTGGACCTTCTCAAACGGAGAGTAACGAAGCCTGGAAGCACGGGACAAAACCTCCTTAACGGCTTCACGTGTCCCAAATCGGACCTTAACTAGATGACGTCCCATTTGGAAAACGTCAATTACAGGGTGAAACTGAAATATATTAAAGCGGTATGGCACGTGGGTTTGAAAGTTCTGTCGGTGGTATGGAACGCAACCACCTCATCTCTGTTATTATACGACACGGTTTGCCAGCTTAGTGAAATGTCAAACAATTACTATTGAAACAGTGCGGTCGAGTCTTCTGAAATAGAAATGAAACATAAACCAACGTATTTCTCCGGCGGCGACTCCGGGATTGATGATTGAGAAACCATATATGGACAATCAGAATTGGAAACTGGACGAGGTAGAGTATGTAGAGGAAGGCGTCCAAGTAGAAATACAACTTGGCGTACTGCTCGGAGTAGCTGAAAATGAGAACTCAGAGTTTGTAATCCTTCCATCCGCGCCTAGACAGTTATCTCAGTTATCTGTGCCGTTCCTGCCGCGCTCCTCCCCTAGAAGTGCGCCTTTTCGCCGCACACAATTTTTCGTCTGGGCTGCGCGGAAGGAGACGGATGTTTGTAACCAATCTATCAGCACTGGAAGCTATGTTTATTATGGGAAGAAAATTACCTGAGAGCGTAGATTTCATCCGCTACTTGTAATGTGTAGTGCGGAGCGTTGAGAATCACCTGGAATTAAAAGAACTTGCAGTAATAAATAACTTCAACACTCCATTACTGTAAACAGTGGTAAAAACGAAGCCTGAGTATGAAGCCTCATTACAGTAGGATATAAGAATCATCGAAGTAAAAAAATAAGCGTATAAGAAGTACATTCCACTACAGTATTTTGTAACAACGTGCAACTTTGGGTGGTGGGTCGCGCGCCAAATGGCGGTGGACGGCGCGCTGAAAAGTGTCGCGCCCAGGTATTGCCGCGCACCCGCCCAGAGCGCGCGGCCCACCGGCCAAGTTTCCTCAGTGAAGGTGCATTGGATAATTGAACGTACCTGAACAGTCGCCATTACTAAGCATCGTCGAATTGCCACTTGTCTTCTTTTTAGGTGCGACTAAAATATTGATGTTTGTAAAGTACACGTTTTAAATAATTCCTTTAATTCCATTCGAACCGCTAGTATTTGGTAATGAGTTTGCTCTTTCCATATATTACTTGAAAATTAAGTTTATTAGCACCACATAAGTAGCTAGACCTCCTGAATGTGTCTAGCCTGTGAGCGTTTATCTCTCTATTTTGTTTTTACATGATTTTATGTACACTTCATGGAATAAAGAGTTAATATATAAAGTTACGCTGATCCTAAACCTCGCAGCGCGCCCCTAGCGCTAGCCAGCCGCCTTCGCCCGCTCTTTTTGGTGCGCTGCGCGGTTAGCTGAGGGTGCGCTGCGCGGTTGGAACTTGGAACTCCCTTTTACGTCACACTCGCCACCACGTTTACCCTTCCGCTTCCGACTATTCCCCTGTTTCGGGTAGTCATGCAATGTAAGGCGTCACTCTTCCACATACCTGAATGCTCTTCGAACTCTGTATCTTGAATCCGGACCGCTCATCTGGTCGTTCGCCTTTCAGTGTTGTTGTTGAGACACCTTCGGCGGCAATTAACGTAAACCTGGAAAATCAGTCATTACTTCATTTGGCAGCACATAAAGCCTTTATAGGGTCAGGCTCACAAGAAACTGATTTGCCTTGAAAATACTCAAACCATGCGGGTGAGCAATGCGAACGTAATCACGCAAACCGCATTCAATGAAACGTAAAACCCAGCGAGTTATTTAACAAAAACCACCGGCGGGAACATACCGTAAGCACGTGGAAAGGCATATGTTTCACCTGCTACCTATATCCAAAACTGAGTAGCCTCCAAAAAATTTGTCTGCTAGTTTGTGCCAAATAACTCGCTTAGTTTTGAATTTCTGGTAATGGGGTTTTCATAATTGGAACCGCAGAGCTCAGGCGCACATCATAAGAAATTTGCAGCACAGTTATTCTCTCGTAAGCCTTGTCCCTTAAAGCGATGTGGTGCCTTGTTTGCCTAGTATCCGGTGTTCAAAACCATTTTCCGTACAGCTAGACTGTTCGACAGGTTGCTGCACGTCAAGCAACCGAACCAACCAAGAAGTTTGCGCGAAATTGAGAAAGTAACGGTCAGGGAAGTTTTGTGCTAGTTTTTACTTATTTAGTTTAGTACCCCCATATTCTATTTTAGCTCTAATAAAAGTTCAGTTAACTTCCCAACATGTTGCCTTTAATTTCTATAAAAAAAGCCACTGGAGAAGTAAATGGCCCACGTAATGCTTCCTCTTTTGCAAGAGAAAAGACCAGGGTATACCTAGAAAACCCCCCACGATACACGGGTTAACAGCCCCAATTACTAAGCGGGGGCATCACGGGGTTTTTCCAACCTTCACTTCTTACTCTTTAAAGGAATGTTTAGTTTAATGCAAATGGCTGATTATCTCTAAAGATAGCACATTTCTGTTGTAAGTCCAGGATAAGGATAGAGTCTAGTAGTTGAGGGTTGACTTATGGCCCAATTTATGGGGTTTGCAAGTATGACCGCTTCCAAGTATCGAAAAAATTTCCGTATCTTGGAACTACACGAGAATATCTACGGACCGTTTTTGCGGCCGGTGGCCACGGGACCATTTTTTAAAATAGTTCGCATTCTCTCCTCTTTACCATAACAGGTGTATTTCCAATATTGCGGATAAATTTCAAAGGTGTATTCAAAATTACGGTAAATTGCGCACGATTATGCCATTTGATGCTTGCAAGGATACTTTCAAACCCCATTAGTGTAGAGACAAAAGGATTATGGATGAAGATACATGGGTGAAATAGCACGCTAGAGACAGAGAGAGATATAGTTAGAGAGCGAGAGAGATAGAGATAGAGAGAAAGAGATAGAGAGAGAGACGAGAAGAGAGATAGAGAGAGTTAGAGAGAGAGAGAGAGAGAGATAGATAGAGAAAGAGAGGGAGAGAGAGTAATGCATAAAGTTCATAATCAAAGTAGGCAACACTTATGAAGTACTCACGGTGATGATTGGTGTCGCGTCCATAACAATACCGCCAGATCTGTTCCAATCGTGCAAACGAATGGTAGTAGATAGGTAGTGACTGCTTCGCTCAACGCAACCCACTTGAAAGCCCATTCGCTAAAAAAAATTAATAAAAACATAAATTATCGTGGTGTTACGGAAAACATGGAACGCTAAAAGCCACGCGGACGAGAAAAATCAGTTTTCTTTAAAGCGAAATACCCGCCGGTTTTTTGAAACGCATCGTGGACAACTGAATTCGTATATATTTATGCGAATTCACTCGAATTTAGCTCGATTTTTTATTCTAATTTATGTTTACTTACATAAGCGGCATAAGAATGCTGGTGTACTCGACGTGTTTCAAAAAACGGACGGTATTTCGCTTTAGAGAGCCCGGCTCATAGAAATTGCAAATGAATATATTACACGTAGACAAGCTACGATCAAAACCAAAACGACTACCCTCAAAATGAGGCAAGGTTGTCTTTTCGCGGTTGTATTCGGGTAGCACAATCACGAATTCTTTTCATTCTCTATTCAGCATCTTGATTTTCTCGTCCGCCTGGCTTTTAGCGTTGCCATGTTTTCGGTAACCCAATAATTTATGTTCGTTCTTTCAACTTTCAAACACTGGAGTTAGTTTACATATTAGATGAAAGCTTTCGGCTTATTCGGAAGGATTTACGAACGAGTGTAAAGCTGGTCGATAATCGGTTTATCTCCTTTTGTTCTTAACGTAAGTTAAATCTCATGATGCGTATCACTGATAAACTGATTATCGAGCACGGTATCGTCAATAAGTCCAGATAATAATACACCTGCACTTTCAACTAGTTGCTCATTCAGTGCCCTAAGTTCAAACCCAACACTAGTAATTCTAACGAGCCAGTTACGATAACATGTCAATAGTCATCAAACTGTTCTATCACAGTAAGAAAAATTAATAGTAAACCCAAGGAGTTAATTAATATTTGCGCTATCGTATTAATAAACAAAATGCTCACTCGAGTACTGTATCGTCTCTTTCACAAGTCACGTGAACTCCCTCATTATCCAAAGAGATTTGACGCTCCGTAATGAGAACGAGTGCCCAACTCTGAAAAGCATTATAATAAAAATAAAAGTAATAAAATATAAAAAATGAAAGTGTCAAGACAAGAATTATGCGGATAGGTTCTAGAAATATGCTCACTTTGAATAATTTTCGTAACCGGCGTTTATACTAGTTCTGATAGCTCCCATTGCATGAAACCGTGAGCGGCGCGAACACGGCTGGCAAATAGCGTGAAGGCTTTTTCCAGGCCCTCCATACATCTTATCGGTATCACAAACCTGTGTTATCATTGAGAAGCCCAGGTTTAACAATAACAACTTGCGACTCGAATGCAATAGACCAAAGACGCCAGCGTCGATGCGCTAAAAGTAAACGATGTTCGAATAAAAACAAGTTGTGCGGTAATATCCAGATTGCTTGTGCGCTGTTTTACAGAGTAAATAATATATTATTTATCTTACATTATGTTGTCAGGGTTTGATATATATGTACGATCTTGAATGTTAGTTAAGTAAATCCAAATGCACGACAAACCTTTAGTGGAAAGAACACAAGAGTGCATCGTTGTAAGAACATCAACACCCAGGTCCAGTTGGCAAAAGTTGCAGCCACATTTGAAGCGAAATGCATCGCTTTGCACGTGATCGGACCTGAAAGTAGAGACTTGACGACGGAAGTAGACTTCGCCAAGGAACTTCGTTCTCTATCAATTATCGTATTTGAATCTAGCGTAAACGAGCCCATCGCAACGTATAAGTCGTTGTGCGATCTGAGCTGAAGAAGTTACGCCATTTATTCGACGCTTATCCGATAGAGGTGGGCCAGGAGCGCGCGGCGCACGTGCTCAGGCTTAACAGTAGCAGTACGTGTGACAAAAGTGTGCCAAAAGTGAGCCAAAAGTGAACCACGACGGGGTCACATCAACATCTATCTTTAGCATTGCTTTTAAATTTTATCAACCCCGGACCCGATATCAACCCCGATAAGCGAATGGGGGTAAACATCAACCTTTTTCTCAATGTCGTTAGGGTATGTGATTGGCTTATAACTTCCTTATGCAATTTGATTTCTTTTTTTGTTCTTTTTTTTTTTGGTTCCCGAATTCATTTATTTACCAAAAAGTCTGGCTAAGCAGAATTACATTATTAAATTCAATTTTCAAGCGGAAGGAAAAAATATTAAATGTAATAAATTTAGTTGTATTTGGACGGCTTATTACAGTTGGACTGAACAGTTGGACTTTGTTTTTGTAACTCACAACTCTGAGTTCAGGTAGATCAGCGCATATTACATATGTTACATGTTAGAAAAGCCCTCACAAAACGAAAAGTTATTAAATTTCATTTAACACTTACATCATACTAGATGCGCATTTTAGTTAATTTAAATCGTGCGTCATCTTACGTAAATTTTAAACAAAATCAATCAAAGCGACGGGATCACTCAAACGCATAACATTTGCATATAATACATAAGAATGCAGGTGGAAGGCGTTTCACAAACCATCTGTTATACCATACGATAGTTATATTCAGAACCCACCAAAAAATATACCAACTCACCTTTAATGTGTGGAAATAGTGTTTGTGATACCAATTCCGTAACAATTATCATTAACATTGCAATATCGGCAGCCAAAATTGAAACAAGAAACGGAAAGTAATGGCTTTTCCTGATTAGGAACGTCATGTGCATTGCCTTGCAGAGAACCTGAAGGAGTTATACTTCAATCACTACTACTGTAAGTACTGTAAGACTACGAGTCTACGGGTTATGGTATGCATATTTGCATATTACTGCAAGAGCAAGTCTACGAGGTATGGTATGCGCAAAGTATGATAACAGGCTAATTGCACTGTGCACATCAATGTGAAAATTATCGTGCAAGCGGCAACACTACGGCGTGCATGCGGCGTGGAAAAAAGTGGCACGCCGTTGGGTTCCGGTGTGCAAATGAAATGCCCGCCGTAGCGTTGCAGCTTGCACGCCGTGAAGAAGTTAACTCACCGCTACTTCAAGGAATGCAACGATTTGGGAGTGCAAAACGAATCTCATGGCTAGCTTATTTCTCGGCCAGGTACCCATATCGGTCTTACACGAACACGGGCACAGTGTATGTATCGAATGAACTACATAACAATATAACTTCAAGTCTTTTGCTGTTAAATAATAGAAAACAAATCAAACTCACCAACATAGACATGGAACTGATAATTAAAACTATCCAATACTGTACTTTTGATACGAACATCCATGTGGCTATCGTATCATCTTGGGAACTACTCATGTCACTGAAATTTGAATATAAAAGCGAAATTCCGGCCGGTTTTTGAAACGTATCGAGAACACCAGCATTATTACGCAGCATATGCAAATGTACATAAATTAGAAGGAAAAGCGAGCTATATTCGAGCAACTAATCATAAATACATAAGAATTCAGTTGTCCACGTTGCGTTTCAAAAACCGGCCGGTATTTCGCTTTAGTAAGTTCGGACTCAAGGAACCACTTGAATACAAGAAACAGGCAAATTATTAAATTATATGCAAATTATTACTAGAAAGAACATACAACCAAAGAGATGACATCAATAAGGGATGAGACCAACGGACCATTACGAAACCGACATAATAATAATAAACACTTCAATCTGAAGCGGGATGCCACGTGGCTGTAAGATGCATACTTCATGATTGCATACTCGTTTCTTATATGCAAATTGTGCTTCATTCGGTGCCAACGCAAATTCTTCAGTTTGTGCCAGTCTAACGCAACATTGTCCATATATGTCTCAAAACCACGTGTCATACCCTTTAAAAAATTAACTCATTCATTAACTCATTCAACCCGGAACTGAAGGGCGTCAATTCATAAGTCATTTGGTTGGCGGCTGTCCTTAGACTGCAGTGTTCAAGGTTAATTACTAACGGCGAACGGGGCGAGGTTTAGGGCCTGAACAATTGCCCAAGCAGAGAGGTCGATGAGAGAGGTTTTTTGTGTTTCTTTTTTTTTCGTCTAGAAAGAAATAGAGAAAAATAAAGAAAGAGAATGCAATCACAGTCGCAAAATCTAAGATCTATTTTTACCTTGATAATTATCGTATCGATGAAAATTAACCGACGCTGGTATAGTATGCTGAGCGAGCTAAACGTTCTAGTTGAAAACAGTTCGTTAGCTAAAACAAAAAGGCTTCGCAAGCGCAAGGCGTCACATTGAAGTAAACAAAGAAAAATAGTTATTCTGACGTACAACAAGTGTTTGGCAAAAAGTTGCGTCGCTAACAGGAACCCAACCCGGCTTAATCAACCCAATTATGTCCCGTGCTCTACCCATGAATGGATCCGTGCAAAGTTGCAATGCCTTGTTGTTCCAGTGAAAAGAAACGCCTTTGTCTTTAGCCTGCCAAAAACGTCCAAAAGCTTTAAAGTGATGTAACAGTCGGTTTTGGAAAAACATTGGTCAACTGCATTCCCATAGTAGATGCAAAGTATGAGCGAGATACTGAGCGATTTTCTAAAGATATTTGCATGCAACACATGGGAGTGCACTTGTCCAACATACGTTCCACCTGTTATATCGCTTTAAACTAAAATGTTTGGATGTTTTTTTTTGACCGACTAGAGACTAGAGACGTTTCCTTTCACTTTGCTAATTACACGTTTCCGCCAGCCCAGACGCACACAAATGATAATTTAAAACTCCTAAAGTCCCTATTTAGAGACCTAGGGGCACATAGACTAAATTAAAAACAGTAAACAAAAATAAAAATGTTATCAAGGAATGTTTACGTACAGGAACTTTTTAGGTCAAAATCTGTGGATCTGTGACGTGAAGACTATATGGGACTGATTATCCAGTGTATTTAAAGATTGATGATGACAATGATTCAATGAAACAACGAAACTACTGTAACTTGAACCTTTTTTTGTGAGAGAGAGAGTGAGAGAGAGAGAGAGAGAGAGAGCGAGAGAGAGAGAGAAAGAGAAAGAGAGAGAGAAGAGGGATGAGAGAGCGATGAGGTAGAGATATAGATATAAATACATACATCATTTTTTTTTAAATAAAAAATGAGAATTACGTGTTGCACTTGGCAGTCATTTGTCGAAAAAATAATAAAAGTGCGTGCTCATGCCCACATACTACGTAGCAATGTCAATTAAAACGCGATTGAAAGAAAATATTGCAGAAACTAAAATAAAGATCTAAGACCACTCTAATAAGAGGAGACCACAAGTAATTTCTATGTCAAATTATTAAGCAAGAAATTATTAAGCAAGAAAGTCTCAACGTTCAGACATACAACGCACAAAAAAGATCTGGCCATCCGGCTACAGTAAGATTTTAAAGAGATCAAACCCTTCGGTAGAGTGACAAATTGTTTTCACGACAACACTCACACCAGCTACAAAGCACGAATATAAGCAAAACAAGTTCAATTCCTTTAAACGAAACATAGAAAAAGATATAATCGAGAAAAAGTAAATCTAACTATTTCGCCACTACTATTTCACAAAGTAAGACAGCAACAAATTTGTCATTAACTGGAGCACCTTTCAAGGAAATTCGTCGAAAGTGTCTGCTGATAAAACCCGCTTTATACAGTAAATCGGCTTTTGAGTGTGCAATGGCCGCGCTCTTAGAGGGCCAAAAGGAGAGGACCAAAAGGAGGCGGGCACTGTGGCCCATTTTTCCTGGTTTAAAAAAAAAAAACAAATTCCTGGTGTTTAAGAAAGCAAACGCATTGAAATATGCCGAGGAATCAAAATAACGGTGACGTATACGGTAACGAAGTGACGATTAGCGGTTGAAATAGCGTAATCAAAAAAGGGTACTGTCGCAGCAAAGTTACCGATCTTGTATAGAAAATATAAAAAAAAATCAACAGATCAAGGGTTAAAAGTAAATTAGATGTTTTGGTAATACTTTACGTAATTGCTAATTACAGATAATGATGGTAATAATTACATATTGTTGCATAACAGTAATAAAAGCTCTTCAAAACTCAGAACGCATCACGTGACGTCGGCCGAGCAGTAATTTATCCTTATTTTAAGCGACGTTAAACCCTACATAGAACTTCTTCAAAATTTAAGTGAAAGGGCAAGAGTACTAAAACTAAAAGTCAAAATACAAAATAAATTGATTAAAATTTTAGATTATACTCCAGCTTAAAGAGTAAGGCCCATTTCAACTTACCCCCGTTTTTATCTCTTCTTCTAATTCTCCATTACGAGTAACGTCAAGTGAATGTTTTCCTTAGTTTTTTTTTTTGATTCACGTAGAAGAAGACAATTTACAATAACCACCGTAGCCCAACAATTTGTCGAGCCCATTTGCAATTTGTACACGCTGCGTGGGTTGGGGTGTGCGTGGGGTGTGCGCCACATCTGCCCGGAAAGATGTTCAATTACAGTTGGCGCACAAGCGGCAAGTACAGCGCCGCGGTGGTGCCTCCGCCGCGCAGCCCCGCTAAGACGGATTCTCTCCTTTTTTTTTTGCACGGGTGCGATGCAGTACGTTGGTTTGCATTCCCTAACCACCTCTGTATACAGTATACTGTAACTTTTCTTCCTTTTCTTCTTTACCGTAGTCATATTATTTCTACCGTAGACATATTTCTGATATTTGTTTCGTGAGTCTGAGCTTTACGTGACAATGAAGCGTTGAGTTATTTCAGGAATAACTAATTTTTGTAATCGTGGGAAATTCCAAAAATAATAGCCATGACGTATATATACAAATGTATAGCAATTGAGTGCAGGAACTACAACTCATTAAAAATGAGGATCGAAAATTAGAATACAAAATTAGAAAACAAACATTTCGAACTTCACCTGTATGAGTGCATTGAATACTTTAGAAATCAGATTAACCTAAGGATTACTGAGCTTAATTTTAATCCCTAAGTGAACTGAGCAGACAAATGGCCCATTTGTTTTGTTGATATTACTGCTATAGAAAATAGCTACATTCGAGGCACTTCAAAGTTGACATTACTGCTATAGAAAATAGCTACATTCGAGGCAAGGAAGGCAGGCACTTCAAATTCAACCTTTTTATTCGATTTTTATTAGATGCAAGAAGATTTATAAAACAATATGCAGCCAGTAAAAAGCCACATAAAAGCGAACTCAGGGAGAGAAATCAATGAAAATGGGTTTTGGTCAATGACCGTCGCCGGTGCATATATGCAATTGCCAGGGGTACTTGGAGAGTGAACAGCCTGCAGTGTTACACCTGGCGCGTGGTTTATCACTGCAGGGTATTTATTATGAAACTCTATGCGGGCAATTATAAACTGCGGTATACTAGTAAAACTCATACACAGGGCTTTCTCTCCCTGAGATCGTTTTGCCGTACTTTGGTGCTGGAATCGTAGTTTTCTTCACATATTTGAATATTTAATGAAAAGCGAATAAAAAATACGAATTTGTAGTGACTGCGATCCTTTAAAGAGAAATAGTGGCCGGTTTTTGCAACGTATCGAGTACATCAAAATTCGTATGCAGCATATGCAAATTAACAAAAATTAGAATAAAAAATCGAGCTAAATTCGAGCAAATAGCATATATACGTAAGAATTTGTCCACGATACGTTTCAAGAACCACTTCGCATTAAGTTCTCGGAATCCACATCCACACGTACGTGCACAAAACTTGTCAGTCAAACATGATCGATGCGCATGTACATGTTTCCTTGTTAATTAAAGTTAATATACTCTAGTATATTGTAGGATCTTCGATATTGGAAACATCCAGAAGCTTCCGGGTTGAATTAAATGAATAGAGGCCTAGTTATGTTTTTTCTATGCTAGGTTCGGTACTGCTAGCATGGTACTCTTTAATGTAATAAAAAGGAATATCAATAAAAAAAGAAACATAAATGAAATAAATAATAAGCAAGAGCCCGATGCTGAATATGGCCAATATGGAACGCCGTTTCGACCCAACCGCAAACGAGGCATACGAGGAATTTTACGATTTTATCACGGTGGGTTCTCGTCAGTGCAACGGCCATGGCCGTGGCTTCAGAGAGTACATACGGGATAAGAAGAGTAGGAGTAGAGAGATTTTTTTACTTATTGGTAGACGTTGCCAGGGTATGGGTAATAAGGGTAGATATACCAGTTGGGTGCGGTAGGGGTACCGTCAAGGTAGCCAGTGGGTCACCTACCATTTTGTACCAATTTGGAGATCATGTCGAGACCAGTCGTCAACAGTTGTGAGTCACACAAAATGGTCGCCATACGGTTCGGTGCACGAGAAGCCGAGGGCCGTCGTCAAATGCACTATGTGTACTAAACCCTACACAATATACCTTGGAATCATATGTTGCGTATAAAGCCAAAAGTTGCTAAACGAGTTCAAAGAGTTTTGGCGCATGTACATGATTTAGACATCCTTTTGATAGCGTGCAAATTGCTTTCGCCAGAAATGAATGGAAGCCAACATTCAGTTCATAATTAATCAGTTCATAATACTAATTGAACTGAATTCTGGCTTCCATTCAGTTTTGGCGACAGCAATTTGCACGCTATCAAAAGGCTGTCTAATACCAGGTACTAACATGTGCCAAAGCTCTTTCAACTCGTTTAATACTAAACCGCATTAGTTTGACGGATCATTGGAACAAATTGGGTATTGGAAATATTTTTGGGGAAGTATTAGTTAATTTATCGCATTAGCCATTTTAGCCAAATTAGCCAATTATGATGCGCCAAACGTGCATGCACTTGACTTAAAGCGAAATGCTAGCCCCTTTGGAAAAAATTTGCATATGATAAGCAAATCCTATGTATCCTATGCTAATTTTTTTGTACGATTGCCGTGGACGATCGTACAAAATTAGCATAGGATACATAGGATTTGCTTATCATATGCTGATTTTCCAAAGGGGCTAGCATTTCGCTTTAAAACACAGATAGCTAACAAGAACAGTTGAGGTTGAGAAGAATCAAAACGAGAAATAAAATAAAAAATAAAAAAAAAGTTCAACAAACATTGGCAATGATCAATAATATCAGGTTGTTTATCATTTGTACATTTTTGTAGGATTTCCATATATTTCTTTGCGGGAAGTTTTGTTTATTCGTTTTATTTATGTAGTCTATGTTACGTACTTTCAAAAAGAACATAGCCATATTAGCCGTATTAGCCAAATTAGCCAATTTGTGCGCCAAACGCATGCACACATGTCGAAGCACTATATATAGATCGATCTATAATTCAAATAAGGGAAGCAAGATGACATATCAAATCATGATTATGAGTCACATAATAGTGAATAAATGCGCTTCGAAAGAATGATTGTCATCATTCCTTCGAAGAGCATTTACAATTTTTTTTCCGCGAATCTATGTTCTATCCGATAAAAAGATAAATAGAAATTGAAGTTTACACATGAAAATACAGATCAACAGATCGGGGACACACAGTAAGCTGCCCACTCAGGCCCAGCGCGGCCCACACGCCTTCTTGGGGCCCAGGGTGGCAAGAAACACGTACGGTCATGAGGTATCATGCGGTTTGGGGTACGATCATAGGGAACACAGAATGTTTTTGTCAATTGACACTTAATTGATAAACAAGTGCAGTTGGTCAATACATCAGTGGACAGGCCACTTTCACTACTACGATTCCGTGCGGAAATTCTTCTTGCGGGCAGAAATTAGCGTGCTGAAGTGAGAGTCCGCGTCCGCATCACGGAATTGATTGGTGAATGACAAATATGACATCAGAAATCCAGGCATCAAGAAATGGCTGGTCATGATGATTCTAGCTGTTGAGTGGATCAAATTCAAGCCACTCAATATGAAGCACTTTGAGCGTTGACTTGAGTTCTACTGACAAATTGTTATCGATGTCATGGTTTGATTGAAGCACCTGCTAAGCTGACTCTCTGTCTCTAACATCCATCGTCTCTCCGCAACTCTCTATCATCTCTCTCTTTCTCTCTCTTCTCTCTCTCTCTCTCGCTCTCTCTCTCTCTCTCTCTCTCTCTCTCTCTCTCTTTCTTTCTTTCTCTCTCACTATTTTCTCCATACGTCCTGTGAATCACACTTCTGTCAGAAACACTGAAAACAATTAAACAAATTAAACGACATATGTATGTTGTTGTTGAATAATTATTTCTTTGTTACAAAAAACAGTTCCAATTTCAAATTAAGTAAGCGAGCATGCCTTGTGATCTAATTAACATATATGTACCGGACAGACTGTTCACCTAACTCTAACTGAAGGCAGCATAGCTTAAAGCGAAATACCGGCCGGTTTTTGAAACGCATCGTGGACAAATGAATTCGTATGGTATGTATTTATGCTAATTCGTTCGAAATTAGCTAGAATTTTTATTCTAATTCTTATTTATTTGCATAAGCTGCATAAAAATGCTGGTTCTACTCGATGTGTTTCAAAAACCGGACGGTATTTCGTTTTAGACTGTCCAACTTGCTCTCGGAATTACCTTCTAACACTAGAAGATGTCACAATATAAGTATGCCAAAACCAAAACATTCAAAATAATATGGCCGACGAGAGGCAATGGTGCATAAGAGGTTTGTAAATGTACTTCAAACACACCAGAATAAAATGGCTTCCAAGTATCTATCCCACAAATTCGGTGTGATTATGCCATTACTACCGTATTTTTAAACTAGCATACATACCATGAAAAATTAAAAAATATTCGTAATTCCAAGATACGGTAAATTTTCAGCATACGTGCAAGCCCCATAAAGCTGCGCTTACGGCTTAAAACACAATACATAAAAATCGTCTTTCTACGTGAAACCCTCATAAGATCTCTTGAAAAAATGCGAAGCCATTTCAAACTACAATTTAGGGGCTGCTTTGTGGAAATTACACCAGAGGGAATGAAAAGAGAGAGAAAGAGAGAGAGATAGAGAGAGAGAAATAAAAAGGAAAGAGGTAGAAAGAGATCTATCAGGGAGATAGATAGAGAGAGGGAAGCGAGATGATGTAGAGAGATTGTTAGGCCAGATATTAAAAAAATACATTCTTTTTCCGAGGTCCATACATAACAAAATTTGCTTGGCATACATTTTATGATAAGCCGTCAAATAAAGAGATCAATTTTTGTAGGCTATCATCTTTCACAAACCAGAACACTTTTTAATTGCTTTAAGAGCTTTGCTAAACACACTGCACTTTTAGCAAAGCTGGTGGGTTGGGAGTTTGCATAACTCTAATGGATACGGCGAAACAATAACAATAACTACTTTGCTTTTGAATTTCGAGATTTATCAAAAATTTTCAATCGGGAAAATCAGAACAGATTATCAAAGGATTATCACACTAATAAGGGACACTGTTTATCATAATGATTATGAACAAAACAACATTTTTTCAAAATTAAAGCAAAAGCTATGTTATGAAGAAAAGAGAAATGCGATCTGAGTTGTACGAGGAACCAACGACACCTCAGAAAACCCTTTAAAGGTGTATAACACTAATGTATGTTTGTGAAACGCCGTACGCTGTATTGAGCCACCTTTCAATAAAGGAGTGAGCTCTTGAAGCGTGTGAAAGATTTCTAATGGCTGAAGAGTTACTTGATAGAAACTTAGGCAATCGCAATCATTTATCGCCAGAAATATCTTAGATGGCCAACTAACAAACACAGCGAACCTTGCGACAGACAGAGCCAGGATCTAAAAGCGGTCGTCAAACGAAGAATGGTTATAGTCAGGCGCGGGCTACCTAGAGATGAGACGTACGAATCCACTCAAGGAGCATATAGGAACATGGAGCAAAACGTTACACGACACGACACAACATGCACATGCGCACGACATGTACCGAAATCCGCTACCAAGGGAGCTGACCAAAGGGACTACAAACGTACAAATATCCAGAGGAAAGCGAAACTCGCAGTTTGAGTAAGAGTAATCCAGGAACGCTTCGTTAATTTCTTCAGTTAACTATTGGAGACCAAGCAGATCAAAATAAGGTAATTTCAAACTCGTCTACACTATTATTTGACATAATTAAAAAGCGAATGACTTTCCTTTGTCGTTGGATTACATATTGAACTTTGTTTCAGTGAATGACTGAATTGTTGACTAATTGAAGATTAAAATATCGAGGAATCCGATCTTTATAAAAACAGAAGCAAAGTGAGCCACGTTTAGTTTAGTCTGGTAAATTCTTGCAGGAAATGAACTGTTTTTTTTTTCTGCTAACAACATACTGAGTTTTCTGCAATCAGTACGAACTGTTGTGAAGCATGTTCGTCTTAGGGTATCCATTTGCTTATGTGTGTCTTTTTGATATATGTTATCAATAGAATTAGGGTACCTCGTTTCGAAGTTTCAAGGCATAGACGCGGATTTTTGCTTGCCACCGGGGTGGGGGTTAGCTGAGTTTACTCATACTGCTAATAGTCATATGACAATAAGACAAACAAGCGCTATTGCCCACAGTTACAGTATATAATAAATAAGTATTACAGTACATAACAAGTACACATCATTCATATCATCTTTTTATATTAGGCAAAACGTTTATGGGTTTCAAGGTCGGAAACGTTCAAAAAGCTGAAATGGCCCCTCCAACGAAACAGATAAAAAAAACATGCAAATGTCTCCCTGGAGAACGTACTTCCTTGCAAAAAAAGAAGAACTTATGCCTTATGCGGTTCGGAAAAATTGTGCTCTGTTCCGTGAAAAGTTGAAAGACAATTGCTTATTGAAAGAGTAGGCTGTCGGGACTCAAAGCGAAACTTTGAGGCGTGCACGCGGCGTGAGGTCAGCGGCGCAGATTGCACGCCGCAGCGTTGCCAAATTTGTGCCGCTGTAACGCGGCCAAGTTTGTCAGTGTTCGAGCTATGTTCATAACACGTTTGTATGTCGTTGGCCAAAAACTACTTTGCGATTTAAAAATGCGGGTCTTACTGCTTACGTTATGTGCTTGAAATAAAGAAGCATGCGCTCACTTCCGCTTCTCTCTCTCTCTCTCTCTCTCTCTCTCTCTCTCTTATTCTCTTTCTATCTGTTTCCCTCTCTCAAACTTCAAAGAAAACACATCTAAGTTCATTCATTTACCTTGATTTTACAGGAAAATACGAAAGCGCATGATTAGTTTGGCGTATGACTGAATAGAGACAGATATCTTGTATTTTATAGAAAATCTCGCATTATAAAAAATGCGTCATGCTATAAACAAAAGCGAGAAGCGAATGCGCTGTGCAGGGACTCTTGAAAAAAATGGTCCCGCGGCTACTTGCGGCTTGCCGCTAAAACCTGTAGATATTTATCATGTAGTTCCAAGTTACGGTAAATTTTTCGATACTTGGGAGCAAAACCAGGCAAATTTTGTCATACATTGTAACCCCAAAATCTAATTTTACCTGGTTCAGGTTAAAGACCAAGAGAACATACAGCAACTAACTAACGCATTTTTATTTGACAGTAATTTTGATTATTTAAACTCTACTGTTTGGAGGATTAACGTTTTTTTGTCTGACTGAGAGTGTGATTTACTTTCCTTCTTGTTTAGAAAATAATTCATTTCGAGTTAAAATTACCCATTACTAATAATTTCCCATTCAGATATAGAAGCATTGTGTACGAAGTTACAGAAACAACTTAGTATAACTGTACAATGAATAAGAAGGAAGCAATACTACTGTACTTATCTAAAATACCAATTTCCACGTTTGGCAATTATTTGTTGCTAATGGCTTTCGCTTACACGGAAACGTTGCGTATGAATGCACGGGATGTATATAATAGAGAATTACTGTACAGACAAAATCAGACAAAAACGTGGCGAAAAAGAATGAAATCGACGGGAAAAAAATAAATAAAAGATCTCACAGAATAGGAAGGGTCAAGTCTCCTGGCACCCATACGAAAGAGAGAGGAGGAGCAGAGAGTAGAGTGACACTCATTACCCGTCTTTGAAACTCATGGACATGTGAAAACGGATAGTCTAATAGGGGGTATAGGTTTGCAGGCCATAGTCTACAACTCGAAACTCTGATGGTGCTCCGCAAACAAAAAAACAGGCGCGCCTACATCTCGCGGCGCTACTCGCTCTGTCTTCGCCAGACATTCGCGTGGTTCGCGCGAGTGCTCTGAGCACTTTTTCGCGAAAAGCTGACATTGGTATGGCGAGGACGACCGCGCATTCTAATGTATGGTTCTGCACCAATTTTCGCATTTTCCTACGGTCGCCGAGCCTACCTTTCGCCGCTCAGAGTTTTGTCAGTGTATTACATGATAAGAAAGTCAAAGTAATGCAGCGTACCTGGCTACTATGAAAAACATTTATTTCTGGGTTTCGCTTATTTATTAGGATGAGTTGACGCACGACAATACTATGTATTTACATAGACCCAAATATTTATAAATAATTCGCCATTTTCGTTCTGCTAGTTTGCTCTCAATCATACTTTATACGTGGGCTGTAGGGGCAGCACGACTAGGAAAGAGTCCTAAATAAGCATCCGGTGGTCAAGGCCGAAACCTACTAAAGCGGTATAACGTCCGGTTTTGAAACGTATGCTGGGCGCTTTATTCCCACGTTGCGTATGCAAATAACTACGAGATACTTTTTTTTATTGTAATTATGCTCATTTGAATGCAATATAAGGAAGTTTAGTTGTGTAGTTGTTCGAAATACGTTTCAAAACCCGGCGGTTCGATCGCTACGCTCCTGGGTGCGCAGCGCCCCTTCTGCCAGCCGCGCAAATTGGAGTGCACGCGTAGCCAGCCGCGCAGTTTCCAGTGCGGGCGTAGTCAACCGCGTACCGCGCAGAGGGGGGCGCACCCAGCCGCGTAGTATGCAAACTACGCGGCTGGGTGCGCGGTGCCTCGGGGAGCTCAACCGCGCAGCGCACCCCCAGCCAACCGCGCAGGGGGCCCCCGGCCAGCCGCGTAGGGAGGCAAAAAGAAGGGGCGTTCGCGATTGAAGACCAGAGCACTTTAAAAAGGTGAAGCGATACGCCACGAAGTATTGGTATGCACGCTTGTGACTCCAAACACGAACTCGTTGAGGCTAACGCAGTACACCTTTTCTAATAAGCAATACTTTAATCGAATGAGGGATAGAATGAAAAAAATCGACAGTGTGGAAGAAAACCAGGAGAATAAAGAAAATTAAATCGAGTGAAAAAGTTTTTAGTATATTATGCGCAACTACAAAACTACATTTCGTAACAAGTCAGCTGCCTAGGTCTCTAGGTTGTTAAATTCCCCGTATTGAATTATCTCGCGACCGTTAATACAATACGAATATTATAAGCTGTTAAATACTGTGACCTAATATTGTAATCTGATTTTGTGATTAAGAGCTGATATTCAGTCCAAAGAACGTGCTTCGCGTTAGCTAATATGTGCTTAACTACGGTAGCTTATCGTGGGGTTTTCTACCGTTTTTGTGGTATTAGTTTATTAATTGGGATTTGGATTTTAGCGTACTTTATCGATAAATGACCAAAAATTTATCGCAGTGAATCCTTTTCGATCACGATAATCTGGGCTAAGTCACACAGAGTTTGGAACGCAAAAACGTACTTCATTAACCTATTGTATGCAGGTATTACTTTGAAATAGAAAACCAAACTAAAAGGTTATCTCGTGAAATATAACAATTCCTGGGACCAAATTACCTAAATCTAATATCATGGTTTAGCAACAACAAGATCCTATTATTTGTGCCTTTAAAATTCAAAAACTAAATGAAAAAGGATTTTCCATAAGTCTTTCTCAGTATCTGTTTGCAGGTAATCCAAGAAAATAAATAATAAAACACATTTTCGCGAAAATGCACACGAGGACGACAGTATTAACACTATTTTTAGTAAAGTCCCTTGCAAAGTTAGAGTATATAGTAAACCAGAATATAGTACATAAAGTACAGGTTTAGAACACACACCTTCAATGACTTTTTAAAGCGGATGACAAGTGGTATACGCAACATTCTGTCCCGGACGTGACCCAATTAGCATATAATACATGATAGTGCAGTATATGTTGCACGCTTTAATACATAATGTTGTAGTTGAAGAGAACACAGCAGTTCGTGAGATATTCTCGCATGCATTACGCTCTGTTTCACCTCTCAAGAATATATATTAATAATAAATTTTACAATTGTGCATTCTTGCGTGGTGCCCTGCGGGAAGTGACCCATGAAAATTGTTGTGTGTTTATTTTTTAAAGATAAATTCCACTTCCTAGAGGAAAGCAAGGTATCAAAATAACGTCCATAATGTGTTTGACGATAGTCATTCAGCAAATTTGCCTTTGCGGAACATAGCCAACTTTGGCACTGTTCGATGTATCAAGCTTGTATAAAGGTGTCCGATCTTGAAGCGTAAACAGATTTAGATTTATTAGAAAGTTCCGAGATGATATAAACATTATTTTTGATAGGTCATAGACAAAATGTCACTTATGATGGACATCGCGAGCGTTGGTCAGTTTTTTGAAACGACTCTTGTCATACACTCATTAAATATGTATGTGCCTCTCGTTGCAAATACATGAGTTATGTGAAACGTAAGTTTGCGTGAGGCATGTAAACGAACAGCCATCACCCATCTCAAATGTAATACAGTTCACAAACCACGTGTCCTGCTAATTACTAAAGCGAAATACCGGCCGGTTTTTGAAACGCATCGTGGGCAGACGGATTTGTGTTAATTTACTCGAATTTACCTCGATTTTTCATTCTAATTTAGGTTTGTTTGCATAAGCTGCTCAAGAATGCTCTTGTACCCGTATGTTTCAAAGGCGGCCGGTATTTCGCTTTAAACTAATACAGCGGTAATAAATAATACATATGATGTATGGTACATACGTCGAAGTAATGTCTCGTATTGTCAGCAAGCGTGACACATTTTAGGATGACAATGATGACATAAACTTAAGGTGTGCCACAAGCTCGCTTCAGGTGCGTCACAAGTTCGCTTCAGGTGCGCCACAAGTTCGCTTCAAGTGCGCCAGCGCACCCTAGGGGTCCGCCATCCATGTATTCGACTAGCTTTCGTTGCGCGGTGATTTCGGGTATTTTCTCTCTGTTGTCGCATTAGAAGTAAGAAGTTTTCAACTTTTCAACTTACGTGAAGTCAAATGAAGCATCAGGAACCGCAATACAATCGTGCCAAAGCTACGTAATCAACATTCAATGTACAAAATAAATGACACAGGAACTACAAAAAGGGAATACGGCGATAAATTTGAAAGCCAAAAAACACCTATTATATTATTGCCAGAAAAGTGCCAAAAAAGTTCACGGAAGTTCACGGAAGTTGTGGCCTAGAATTAGGATATGATTACCCTTGAGTATTGATTGATTTTAGTTAAATGAAAGGAAGTGTTTTGCAAATGCAAATATCCAAAACACTGTAGGAGTACTTACGCTCCCAATATTCGTAAATTGTGGAAATATGCTAATATGCAGTTTGTTGATGGGCAACTATACTTTGCTTGGAATATCCAATACACTACATATATCACTATATCAGGCATCCAAAAAAATGAAAGTCACTATGTCTATGTTTCCAATTTGTGCAGTGAGTAATTAATGATCGCACATAGGCTGTACAGATTCTTGCAGAGTTTACTTTAAAGCGAAATACCGGCCGGTTTTTGAAACGCATTGCGTACACCTGCTTTCTTATCCAGCATATGCAAATAAGCAAAAATTAGAATAAAACTAGACCCCAATTATACCCCATGTTGCATAGATGCATAGGAATGCAAGTACTTGAGATGCGTTTCAAAAACCGGCCGGTATTTCGCTTTAAATCGAAAGATAGCCCCTTAGAAAATTTGCATAGTGCAAATCTATATATATGCTAATTTTGAAAAATCGTCCACGGCAATCGTACAAAATTATAGGAACATTTGCTTTTCATATGCCTTTCAAAGAGGCTAACATTTCGTTTTAAAGCCGCTCGTTTTTCAGACATTACGTAAAAGTTCTGCAGACAATAATTTAGGATTATCTGGATGACTAAAAACAGGAGACAGCACGTGTACATAATACTTTATAATACAGATAAATCCTTTTTTAACTTTGTTTTGCAGCGCAGCGTGACTGTAAAGTAATCAAGCAGTTGCAGTATAATTTGCAAGCAACGTTTACAGCCTAAAGCTGATTAAAACATTTTTTTTGGGAAATTAATGCAGTATTGCACCTACTTTGTGAAATTTGCAGGTGGCACCAAAAATTACAAAGGATATGCGTATCACATGCAAATTTCCCAAGTAGTACGATACTGATTTAAGAATCAAAGCACAATTTAGAATCCATGGATAAACTCTGAAGATATGAGGCCAAATGAGCACTGAAACGTGTTTTATTTAAAGAGCTGCTATTGTGTTTTAAAGGGATGGGGTCAATTCAAATCGCCCGTGCACCAGCTGTTGAATAGAACGGAGCTTCCGATCAAGTCTATCAAATATCAGCAAACTAGACTCTGGGAAGCTTTATTTGGAAACTTTTTGCATTGATTGTGATTTTTATGGGCATACCAAAAATAAAACAAAAATAAAATACGGGGTAATTTGCATTGCCCCGTATTTTGGCTATTTGCCTACGAAACTTGACTTCAACTTCGAAACTTTTTGCTATTTGACTTCGAAAGTCGAAACTGACTGGACCAGACTATTTGTACTTCGACATCTAAATCAGCCAAATATTACAAATTTGTTCCTATCGCTATAATAAAATAATTCGGCTTGATATTATAGCAATAACACATTTTCTCAATGGATAATTACATAAAAAGAAGTGGAGGAAAAACATTGTGAAATTTTTATCAACACAAATGTGTTTGATGTTCATTTTCTCTAAATTTTAACTAGTTACTACTTACTTAAACTAAACATACGAGAAACTTAGAAATCACAATAAGACAACTAAGAATATCGAAAATATCCATATTTCAAGGTAGAGGCTAACATCAGTAATCGAGGGCATATACCCTTTGAATTTGAATATAAAAATAAAATGCCTACTTATCAGAGGGAATGCAGTGCTCTAGAATAGATAGCACGATTCTTATTTCATTCAGAAAGTCTAATTAAATAAGGAAAAGCAATTCAAAACAATCGTCATTTAATTGACAATAGTGAAAGAGAAACACAGAAATAAGAAATATGAGTTATAGAGGGCAAGGTCTAAGCCTAAGGCGATCTCATACAAAAGAAAAGCTTTAGTTTTAGTTGAACGAAACCACAGCTTATTTATTAATGGAAAGAAAGTTCATTGCTTGAGATGCGCGATAAAAACAATCTGGATATCTCATGCTTACATGTAATTATTCACTCGCTCTTTTGCAAACGGAGCGTTCATTTCAAATAGACTTAAAAAAAGAAGAACGGATAGTAATCTATAGTCCATGGCTTCAAAGACATTTGTGTGTGCATGTGTGCGTGTGTGTATTTGCGTGTGTGTATGTGCGTGTGTGTGTGTGTGTGTGTTTGTGTGTGTGTATGTGTGTGTATATGTGTGTGGGTGTGTGTGTGTGAGTGTGTGTGCCCAAAAGTTTCTCTAATATAAGTCAATGACAAAGTGTCCATGTCGCACAATGAATAATAGAGTCCCGCAAAAGCTTCACGGACAAGCTCTTTTTGCCCCGAAGATCAGAGGGCAAAGAGCGTTTAGGTTCAGATAATTGCCTGCTGGGCGAATAGATCATATCTTTTCTTTGACGCTACTCATTTAAAAAAGATGAACCATCTATTCAACAGCGAGACGTGTCTTATTGTGTAACATCCTGCTTGGCTTGACACCTCTCTGTCTCTCTCTCTCTCTCTCTCTCTCTCTCTCTCACACTCTCTGCTCTTTTTTCTCAATCATCCCTTACTTTTTTCTTCACAAACGTTGTGTGATTAGATTTTCGCTCAATTTGTGCCTAAGCCTAAGTGAAGTAGATTCTGCACTCCAGCCACGGGTACTTATCATTTATGTATACTGAGCATTACTCATGGAATCATAATAGCCTGCTAATTATTTTGTGATTAATGTATGCGATCGCAGAAATGTGCTATTCATACATCATTCAAACAACCGGAAAAAGAGCGCTCTAGCTCCTCAGCGCCCCTCTCTCGCTCTCCAGTCTCTCTCTCCTCTCTCTCTCTCGGTTGAAGACCAGAGTCTACAAATTCCCCTATTCTCACGCAGTCTGATGTCGCTAGTTTCAAGAATACGGCAATGTTGTCTCAAGATATCCAAAATTTTACTCATTGACCGACTACTCTAACACTAAGGGATAATCACTGAATAACACTTGCGGAGCAATGTATTAAATATGAGAGTTTGAAATGATCTACAGTACTCAGGAGCACTACAGATTTACAGAACAAGTCATAGACGATAAGCTTCGAACACTATCTAAGTGACCCTTGAGTATAAAGAAAGGTTCATGATCTTGAATCTTGAAGCGTTAAGGATAAAGGATCAAAAGCGTAAGATATCAAAAGGTTCTATATAAAAGGTTTCAAAGAAAAAAATGACGAAAAGAAGGATTCCAAAAAAGGTTTGGTAGTGTCAAGTCAACAAAGAAGCCTAATATGACATCCGTATTTGCAAATGTTTACGGGGTGTTTACTTCGTGTGCATACATGTCTAGTGATGAATAACGGATTTTCGAAAACTATACATTTTACTGATATTTTAGTGGTTTGTGAGGATTCGTTGAAGCGGTGAGCCTAATTTGCAAACGGAAAATTTCCGGGTATAAAAAGGATAATGCAAGCAATTGATCACGTTTGAAACTTTGAAATGACTAAACAATCATAATGTAACTGTTTTTGCGGATGACGTGTTACTCGTGGTCTAGTGATTAACGGATTTCGTACTGATTAAGGTTGATTTGAGCATATAAAAGGATATCTATACATAGCTTAAAAGTGCTAGCTATGAGAGGTAAAGGGTATTGATTTGACCGAAGTTTGTGAATTAATTGGTTTATTTTTTCTTTGAAGAATAGTATCGATGAAGTGTAAAAAACTGCATTCTCATGTATTTCATGCAAATTTTCTTTGCCCGTCTCCGCCTGAAGGGCACAGACTACATATAATACATGGGAATGAAGTTGTCTATTAAACGTTTCACAAACCACGTACAACACCGCTTTATATTTTACCGCGGTTCAAATTCTTATCAAAACCAGTAAAAAATGATTTTGGACGTTCTTTGGTCGCAATTTCCGTCAGCATACTGTGCAGTGTGCATGCAACATAAATAATACATATTTTGGCTCCATTTTTAAATATCCAACATATTCGCAAACTTTATAGACGATATATTTGCCCGGAATGTAGATTACAACCAAATTGCCGCGGAAAAAAACGTGTAGATTTTTTTCTATAATTAGAAGATTGCCCAGCAAAAGACTTGCCAATTTGCAGCCGGAGATTTTCCGATTTTTGCGATGGCTTAACTTCTTAAACGCTTAACGTAATATCCTTACCTTCTAATTATCTTTATAAAAAGACTAAATACCTAAAAAAATGTTTCTTAAAGTTGCAGTGTTACGTTTCAAAGCCAAAACATTGCGGGATTTCTAGATAAAAAAATCATTCAAAGCGTCGGGTACACAGCAAATTCTATGGGCGCCACAAAGTTTACATGTGCTAGATGCAATGAGTCGCAAATTTATTTGTTTCCGTGCTCTCACACGCATGTACTTGCTTGGAGCGTCATTAGCTTTAGATTAACAGACAAACAAAATAAATTGGCCAAACCCGTCTGATGGCACTTGTTCAACATATAACACGCTGCATTCAGGGGATCCGTTCATTCCAATCTTATTATTGGAAGTTGAAAGCTTTGTTTGTTTCTTGGTTTAATTGATTGTTTGATTGATTGTATGTTTGGACGATGTGCGTTACTCTCGGGAGGTAAGATTAGTTCAGTAGTTTACGGCCAAATGTTCAACATATGTATAACACCCTGCATTCAGGGCCGTTCATGCCAATAAATACATAAAATAAGAAGATAGAGTGCATCTGGTGCCGTTTCTATTTTGCATAATGGGATGCTTAGTAGTTCCTGTTATTAGCTTTAAAAGTTGATTGGCACAGAATTTGAGCACGTGGATTAGGCCAATTACAATAGGTAGAGATACATACCCGGAAGGGAAAAGCACGAGCATTCTTAGAGGCTTCTTATAAGTGGTTACTACGTAGAAAAGCACAAAGGCATCGTTCTATTAGGAAAAAATTCATAACACCGAGAAAATGCACCAAAGCGGAACAAATGAATATTTTAAAGGGAGACGCTAGGCAATTAGGTGCTTTAACCAAGGGATTATGCAGGAGACAATATCGGGCTCCGTAGCATGCATTGTTTATGTTTAACCAAGGATTTCTTTATTCCTATCGATTATGCAGGAGACAATATCGGGCTCCGTAGACACACACCATGATTTTGAAAGCATCTAATTGTTCATGTTTATTGGAAGTCCTTAAGAAGTTTGTGAGCCTCCTCCTAAACGAACCGGCCGTTTTTGAAACGCATCGTGGACAACTGAATTATTACGTATTTATGCTAATTTGCTCGAATTTAGCTCGACTTTTTATTCGAATTCATGTTCATTTGCATAAGCTGCATGAGAATGCTGGTCTACTCGATGTGTTTCAAAAACGGGCCGGCATTTCGCTTTAAAGTATCAGGATCCTTCTAAAAAACAGGCATTATTCGGGATTCAAAGATCTTCAACGAATGTACTATTGTGGACACCGTATTGCGTACGAATCAAGTTACACGCACCAGAGCGGGGAGAAAAGAATCACAATTCCCTATTTTGACGCAAACGCGCAGAAAATTGAATTTTGACACATGGACGTGTTTTTATGTCTTATTTTGTGTCACTTAATTCGATGATTCGTGTTTGTTAGAGTTCTAACAGTATAAGATGGGGACGCGCTCCACAAATACATGTTACGCCATTTTCTGAAAAAATGTGTGTGTTGCGCACTAGTCGAATGTGACAAAACAAAAGGTTCACTTTGCGCTGAAATGCCGAAATTGTGCCGTGTCGAAATTTTAGTTTTAGGACTTTCTAGCTAATAAAGATAAGACAAGACTTTTTATATCTTATTGAAACCGACGTTTCGGCTAAACCGCCGTCATGAAGATCAAGGGTGAAATATTGATAGAAAAAAAATGGACACCGGGGGAGAGTTGCAGTCTGAGTGTTGAGGTTGAGTGTATAATTTCAGCAAAATCTATACATTCTATATATATATATATATATATATATATATCGATGTATAAAATAAAACCCAAGTCTTGAAACCGAGTTCTCTTTTACGAATATACATGCTCTTATTTGTTACTAGGAATGCGAATTTGCGGAATCCGTTTTTTTTAGGATTTATTAGACCTTCCGCGTTCGCTGCCTTTCTTATCGTTATGAGACGTGTACTAACATAATTCTCCACAGAAAACGAATTAGCACACGTAGCACAGCATTATCACACAAACCTTTATGTGGACAACATTGAAGCGCCATATAAGAACCAGACAAATGATGATTATTTCTTGTAACAATACTTTTTTTAAAGCTTATCTTTTATTTTATTTTGAGTTTTTTTAAGAGTATACTAAAGGTTTTATTTCTTTATGCTTTTTTCTTCAACGTACAATGTTTGCTCTTAGGCCCTATTCTAAAACGCACTCATGCCCTACGCTCCCTAACGAGCCCTGCATGTCTCACCTCTCACTGAATGTAGCTTGTAGCCTTCTAGTATTCATATTCCTAGTCAGAATCATTTCAGGTATTGATTGAAATAAATTCTTCTGTCTCTCTCTTCCTTTCCTTTCCTAATAATACGAAAATTACAGAAACATGCAGAGGCACAATTTCTTCATTTAACATGCGAATAGATGGTGATGGCGCTATCTTAGAACGTTTCCTTTTTTAAATATGCTCTGCAAAGGGAAAATGATGTAACCCAACAAAAAATAGTAGTGTGCATATTCCAGAAATAATTAGTCGAATTGGTACCGAGAAAAAAGGACAGGTTGAGATGAGACCATCCTTTGAATTTTTTGTGAAACATTGTATTTTTGAAAATATGAATGAGCAAAATATCTTCTAGTGTACTCCCTGATACTATGCCCGAAGAAGAGTCTCATATCAATATGACTGAATTTGTTGCAGATCCATGTGTTCGTGAGTCGTCTTGATTAAATTATTTGTTTGAGTTTGTGTTCGTTTTTTTCATCTTCGAATGCACACCTTTTGGTGCATTTAATAAATAAATAAATAAAGATTTTGATGTGTTAGAACATAGACGCACATATCCAAATTATATAAAGGTTTATTGAAGCAGCAATCGCATGATAAACAATAAATTAAGTAACCACAGGTTCCGCAGACGAAAGCCACTGTCAAGTCCTAGCGTAGTACTAGTAGTACTAGCGGAGGAGAAAAAAAAGAAAATTAGCAGAAAGCAGAACTCTTTTATTTATTTATTTTAGCTGAGACCACGGCGCTTTCCGCCACAAATGCCGAAATTGAAGGAAACGATACCAAAGAGACAATAGCAGAGGCTGTAATGGAGAACAACCTGAATTTGAAAGTAATCCGGTGCATACTATAGTCTCGCCATTATTTGTTTGCATTTGTTGAATTGGAGAAGTGTAGCAGAACAAACTAAATTCCGTCATTTTGTCTCTAGAGGGTCTAGAGCGTTCTCTCGTTAGAGTAATCCTGAAGCGCTTTCCAGGAGCTGTTCTCCAAATTTGATCCCTCAGACTCGAATGCCGAAATCATCGCTCAAGCCCGAATTTTGAGCGCAAATTATCTGGGCGGAGCATGGGAAGTCGCGACAGCAGAACAGTTTTCTATGAAAGTGATTAGGTACGCCGTATGCATATCCTAAAGACAGTCAATTAGTTTGAGTGAGTTTTGGAGATGTTCACCCTTGTGGTGTCTTCGTTAGACGAAACGTCGGTTACTAACAAAAAGTTGTATTATTTGTTGGGTTGCACCTCGAGATCTCTATACGTTCGGCGCGTGTCCACCGCTCTGATGTATTGTTCTTGAACACGTGCAGCTCCCAAATCGGCAGATCAGTTAATCAGGTTACGGTAGTCTCCAGTGAAATATAGTTTCTTTCAGCGGTGGCCTTTCCAACTTCCTATTCCTCGTCTCGCTCGACTCCAGTGTTCAGCTTCTGGGAGCCGAGCCAAATCAAGCTCTCTTGCGGATTCATTGCGCGGTACAGTACTTTTCTGTGGCCGTGAGCCTTCCCGGTTGGGAGCATCTTTGTTCCAAGTTTCACTGGTTCGCGTGATCGCTCTCTTTCTCTAACCACCTATTGGGAGTCTGGAAGTATACTCCCAGCGTTCGTGCATACGGCCACTGCAACTATCCTGCTTTATGAATTGCATCCACTCAAAGCTCTGGTCCAGTACGAGATCATCCTAACACTAAGTGGAGACATACGGTGCAAATGTGCATTTTTCATTTACTATAAATTTGCTTTAGTATGAGGTGCTCTATTTCTGCCATTGATCGCGTATGCTGTTGCATACAATGGATCCATGTTGCTCAATTTGTGTATAACATGTTGATTAAGTCTGCATACAGGATGAAGGACCCAACCAAGTTCTGATGGAATCTCTCATCTTTACTATTCTGTCGGAGAGGGGTCTTGGGCCGAAATTGTATGCAGTCTTTCCTGGAGGGAGGTTTGTTATCCAGTATTAGTGGAAGAGTTTATCGTAGTCACTCTTGATAAGTCTATCAAAAGAACGGTGTCCAAAAGAACATTCATGTGATAATGGCAGGCTATTTTCGGCTAACTCCGCTTGTAGTTAAAAAGAACAATTTAGATTTGAAGAGTATATCCATTCGAGAACCCTTACGTGTCGAGAAGTCAGCCAGCCAAGGTTCGGTTTAGGCTCATTACCGCGGACCTCTGAGCGGGCTACTAGGGTATCGTGAGTCAGTCTCTCGCACGATTCCACTTCACAGGGGCAGTTTCACAGCATCCAACGTAAAGATGGTCTTGTGGATGTAGACAAAACTGTCGAGCTTGAGCGCTTTGGGTGGCGATATAGCGCTGGCGGTTCTTTCTGAAGTGTTTTCCTGCTCTGGATAAATATTGTGACAGTGTTTTTGACAACTGACTGTTGTTTCCTTTCAGGTTTTCTAAACTAACTGGTCCAGTGATGGCACGAATACACACATTAAATATACCAATGGCTAAAGGACCACAGGTATGGATGTAGCTATATTCAAATTTGATACTAATACTAAGTATCTAGGTACAGATAGTACCGCGGGTATGCGCCTCTCTATACCGTAGTACGCAAGTACATTTAGTTTAACTCTTTTCTTTAATTAATACCTTGATCATCCAGGCTCTGTTGAAGAGACATAAGGCGTACGGATATAACAATGATTTTCGAAGGAGCAGGCAACGTTGGGAGGGAATAAACATTTAAAAAGAACAATGAACAGTGTATCCCGTTTCGTGTCTATCCAAAGAAGCGGAGAAACATCATGACCTTTATCGGTTCAGTCGAGAACACACAGGGAACACAAATGAAAATAGTACACAAAGTAATAAACAACCAAAGATCAGACATAAGGAAGATCAATTTGCCTTTCGTTAGTGCCAGGCTCGCCCTGTGCGTTCCTTGTCGGCCATTATTGATTTTTATCCCGCGCGATTTGAATGACATCATTTGCCGCGAAGCCCGGGTACGGTATTATCGGCGTGGGTTAGAATGTCGACGGAGTCAGCTGTATACTCCATGTGACATGTCTGATTTTAGTTGGTATACGCAGCTCGGAATTGGTTAAATTCTCTACGGACCACAACGGTGGCAAATCAAGCTATTGAGTTGCACACGACGAAGGCAAAAGTGGATAAGTCAAGGGTAGAGTCGTAGAGTATCTTGAATTTCTTGATGATCACTGCATGTTTGCTTTTGCATATTTGCTTTTGTATACATTTTATACATTTTATATAATTGTTGGGTTGCACAAACCAGCGGCTTAAAATTAGAATTGGTCAGGCTGATCTGCAATCCCTTCCCGCTATGTTTTAGAGAATTCGGCTGAAAATACAGTAGCGCTTTATGCTTTTTGAGATTTCAAAGAACACAATCTAGGTTATTTTAGCTAGCCCTTCTAGGTTCCTGCTTCCGTAACACTGGATGATTTGGAGAAGGAGTTGAAATTTGTTGAGAAGTTCCTTCAAGTATGTGAGAGTCCGGTCGTTTTTTGCCATAACGATCTACACGTATGTTTATGTATTTTTCTATTTTGAACCTATTTTTCTATATCTTTGAAACCAACTGGTGTGCACCCAGCGGAACGGAACCTCGGCCTCTTGTATGAGATGCCGACGCGCTATCCATTACAGTACGGAAAAGTAAGATAATTTCAGGAATTCAACATCCTACTCGTCGAGGGCTGCGAGGTCTAGGAAGACGGTCAAGTGCTTCACAATGGCAAATTGGACTCGAATATCGAACCACTCATTCCTATTGATTTCGAATTTGCGAATTACAATTACAGGTAGTTGTTGTATTTGCGATTTTCTTTTAGAGTAAATTTTCCCTGCTGGGAAGTTTCATTCGGCGTTTGCTTACTTTCAGAAGGTAAACGGGGTGGTGGCGCTAGACCGCGTGAGCCTTTCAGCTTCAAACCCAATTGTTGAGAGACTACTTACATACCGTATTCTGCCTTCTGCCTGTCACTGTCATATACTATGCTGTTATGGTTACCTTCCTCATTAATCGTAGCTTTTACTACTGTACATTCCAGAGGATTCGACCTCGCCCACCACTTGGCCGAGTACGCGTTTGACTATGCAGTCATGAGCCGCCATACTATACTATTTATAATGAAATGCTCGACCCCGAAGACGAAAAGAGAATTTTTGTCGAGGCTTACGTCAACAGTTTATACAAGGTTCGTTCAATTGATTTTGGATTACGTAACTGCAATATACTCTGCTTCGGCTCACATAGCAAAATTCTTCCTTTTTGTCCTTGAATTGTTTACTGTCATCATCTGACACCTTATACTATTATATACTACTGATAAAAAATGTAACTTGTATTATCAGATGCGCGATGCTGGTGAATACATACCAAAGGGGTTGATAACGGGTGATCGAGAGAAAGGACATCGACAACCATTTTTGAGGTGGGAAATTTCACGTATAGATGGTGTTATCAGAATCCAGAAGACCACATTCAAAGACATAAACCGTTAATATTATTATAAATCGGCAAACTTGTTATTTTATTGTTTGTCTTTGAAATCTCGTTTTTTTATCATCATCGTATTACGACGAACAATGATGCCCAAGGAGTAAAGCCAGCCATCACATAGACCTGCGTCATCTCTTAGCGCGAATTGACTTTTCAATTGACAATCATAAAGTTGATTCTCATTTTTTGTAAATTTCCCAGGAAGCCTGTCTATTCATACTGCTCTCCCACTTCTACTGGTCGTATTGGTCATTTGTGAAAGAACAAGATTGCCACGTGAAATTTGACTTTGGTAGGTCGTCAATGAAAAAATTGTTTTATTTTCCGTATATCATTATCGGGTTATTTGCGTAAGTCATAACGCTTAGATTTGGATGGGGCTACAAGATCCATATACGAAACCGGATTTCGGTTTAGTTGCCCAACTTTGAGGTAAGTCCAAAGCAGTGACAACTCAACAAGTAAATCTTTTCAGGAAGCTGTGGGCGTGATCGCTTAGCCCTTTACTACAATGGAAAACATCTTTTGGAGGAGTTCATTGCAAGGAAGTGTCCACATTAATTAATAGTTAAGCGATCATTATCAATATCATTTGTTTATCACTTGAGATTGTTACTTATTTATATGTGCGGATATTATCTTTACTAGTTTATTTGCATTCTTGACCTTTCTTGACATTCCTCTAACTAATTATACACTACTGTATTACATTCCCTAGAATTTGTTTATGGGTTTTCAATGTTTCCAAGTACGATGGTGAAAATTTACCGATTATTTGGAACTACACGAGGATTTTTTTACTTTTATTAATATATCGTGCAGGAATACGGTGGTAGATTTGACAGAAGAATCACATCGAATTTTTGGGATATGGAAAAACCCATTATTCCTGCGCCTGATATACGGTGGTGATGTGTACAGTTATTATTTATTACGCACATGATCTAATCAAAAAGTAAATCTTTATTCAGTAAACTGAAATCGACCCGCATTGCAATGTATGGAAACTGAGCGTCTGATTTACAAAAAAAAGTGAAAAGGTAAAATAGTAAATATTTTCAATTGGCAAGAAGCGGTGTTTAAGTGAATGAAACTGAAAGCAGGCACATACATACTTGAAAATTTACAAAACAAAATGAAGTCTCAAGGTTAAAGGAAAATTCTGTTTTTGAAACCAGTTGCTACTAACTGAATTCTAATTTATGTTCTGCAATTTAGCTGCAAAAATTACTCGATGTGAACGGGCCGGTATTTCGTGTTAAAGTACAAAAAGACGAATAAATTAAGGCATGTTGAACCCGATTTAAATGTACGTATATGTATAAAACCATAAGTTGCATAATAAGGTATCTATCTAGTAGTCAATGGTTGGTGAATAAGACGTAGAATCTGTACAACAACGAAAAAAAGTTGAATATGGCTACTACATAGATACTGCTGCAAAATAAGACTAGCAGTTTTACGGCTCGGCTTGGAATATCGCCGGTGGAAAGCGCTTAAGTGAACATGAGTTAGCGCTCCCGTGCTAGACAGTACCCCTTTTCGTTATACACCCTCGGAAGGCTTATCCTGTTTAACTATTATCTACGCAATTTCTGAATGTATCTAAAATTCCTCGTTATTTCGTTACTCGTTCCTCTTCACTTTAAACCGAGGCCACGGATTCTTGGGCAACCATACGGGGTCTTCGTCGGGTACTTTACCACATTGATAGCGATGCACTTGCAGTTCGTAGAATTCGCTGGAACGAAACGTAGTTTAGCTTGAAGTGGTTTAAATTTATTTATTTCTACTTCATTCAAGCATCATTTAAGTGTATTATGCGTGTGCGTGTGCGTGTGCGTGCGTGTGCGTGTGCGTGTGCGTGTGCGTGTGTGCGTGTGTGTGTAGATGCCAGTGCGAATTTGTGTAGCTGTGTCATGAGCGCTGTACAAATTTTGTATCGTTCAAGCTGTAAGTCTGTCCCAGAGGCCTACTACCTACAAGGATTGTAAGTTCGCGAACAATTTAATCGTATATTACAGGCGTGCACCCGTTCTATTAGTCTATTATACTCATTTATAATTTATCGATCGCTTACCCTTTCTCATCTGTCCTCTGGGCCATATTGGTGATGATATCAAAGGCGTAGACATCCTCATTATCGTCTTGTTTCTCTTCGCCTTCGAAGAATTCACCTCGCCGGACGATCACCTGAAATTAGATACTTTGAATATCATAGGGCCGTAATTAAGTTTGGGCTCCTTCGTGATTCAGTGCAATCCTAGCTCGTTTTTTTAAAGTTAGTTAACATAGTTGTACGCAGAGAAAAAACGTGAACTTACCAAACATGAAACTAACGGTATCTTTCAGACTTTCAGAGTTGCGTTCGACATGAAGGAAACGTGAACTCTATGACTGACATTCATTACAACTATGTGTGAGCAGCTCTTGCAAAGTTTCAAAGGTAACAAAACGAACCTTTTCATAAATCAATTGTGCGTACTTGGCGAGGAGTGGAAATTCACAACATTGTGTGTAGAGCCTGAAAAAAAAAAGAAGAGACATATTTATATTCGAAATATTTCCATGTCACTATAATCTGAAGCGCCGACGCACTGAGCTGAGGTCCCTAGTCCCCACTCTCATGTTTCAATGCTATATTTCCTCCCCAGGTAATAGTTGCTCAGGGGAATCGGGGCGTGAATATGGCTTCGAAGGCTGGTTCCCCAAGAAATCTGCACAAATCCCAGAAAATAATAAATTTTACTCACTTGCTGCCATCGACAGTTCTCTGTAGACCGCCCACCCATGAGCTATTCGAAGGACATCCGTCTGTACGTAGGGGACGTTCATCACAATCCTAAATAAATAGTTTTCAAAATGGTTTCAGAATGGTTTCAACGTGGTTTCAAAACAGGCTCAAAAAGCCTAAGAGAGGCGCATGAAAAAGTTATATTTAATTTTCCTATGAACCAAACAAATGATTTCACTATTACTACTATGAAAACTACACTCCATACATAGACGCGCTCAAGTTGCCGCGGCGATGACGCAAACTTTTGTGAGCAAGGGTGTCGCCGCGAACAAATACCGAGTATCGTGGAATGAAATATGATATCAACTCACCGCATACTTCTTATCAAAACAATTGGGTTTTGAACAAAGGAGGACAACTTTTCCGTTTTTGTGAACTTCCAAACCGAAGGGAATTTTGTTATTTCCGCAAAATTCGGCCATACATAGTGACGTGATACATAATAATAAAGAAGAACACAACCGAATCAACATCTGAAAAATAAATACTTTGCAATAAATTGCGGCACATTACATGTATACTCACTGGAAAAACATAGAACAATAAAACCGAACTGAAATTCAAAATAACAATGGAAATCAATATACTGGATAGAGAATTAATGTAGATGGAAAACTACAAATCGTGACGAAAAAGCCTTTAATCTTATTATATTGATTATAATTTATTACACCAAGAAAATCAGTATACAAGAACAATCAGATGAAAATTTAAAGGGAACGTGTAGGTGTTGAGACCTGTCCTGCATACGCATACCTACCAGACCTAGGGGGAATTAGAGTATGTACCGGTAAACAAGCCACCCTTCTCTAGCCTCCAGCTGTGCAGTCTCTTAGCTGTAAGTAGGTTAAGCTGGGGATCGCCAACCAAGACCAAGGCTCTCGGAGACGATTAACTATTTCAAAAATACCTAGCAATAGTTCTATGAAGACGCCAAATGCATTAGACAAACGTTTATAACTGTTTTCACCAGTTAAGCATAAACTTTAGAAAGGCAGAACAAATGATTCAACTTATCAATTCAGAGAAAGAATACCGTTTAATAAATGGAAATGCAGTTGCAAACATACATATGTTTCACAAACTGGTGTTATAGTCGTAGCACTGCCATCTTTCGATGGGATCTTGCTAAATACATTTCTCCGTATACTGATAAAGTCAGCATAGGCTATAGGTATACGGTATAGGTATAGGCCCGTTAGGCATAAATGTGGCACCGTGAATGTTTTTGCTATTAATGTATTAAGCAAGTTTTACACATCGAACTTTTCTCATTTGGCGTGAACTTGGCGCAGCACCGGCGCAAATCTGGCGCGTGTTTTACTAATTTGCATTCATGGAACGTATTGAGAGGACGGAACATTAATAATAACAATAACACTACAGTATTTGCAGAGGAAAAAACCAGTCTAATCAATTAAATTGAGTCTCGAATGAACACAGAAGACAGTTGTTGCAATATTGTGTCAACAATTTCAAGGAAATCTTTTGATGAAACCACCCATATTACACAAGGAAGATGATGGAAAGCATGCCTTCTAATTATACAATGAGTGAATACATTTAAATTTTGCGTTTTCAGAATCATAAGACGGTTTTAAAAAAACTTGCAACAAAGGCATTTACATGCAAACTGATTTTAAAAACATAAAATAACCTTAGTGAATAAGGCCTTAAAAAAAAGACAAATCTTTGTAAGTAGACGAATCATTTCAAGAAAAAAACATGGAACCTAGTTCTAAACAAGTCCCTATAAAATTGTAACCAATCGTAGGATGATCGGTTATAAAAATCTTGATGCAGTTTTCTTATTGCATATCCGTGTTAGCATTCAGAGCCTTGTGATATTAGCTTTCAAAAACAATAAAAAGAGGCATATGGTTACAGGTTTCGCATAGTATTGCAGGTCCACCCGGCAAAAACGGATCAATAGAATAACGAGCAAAAACATTGATGATAAGGGGGAAATATGTGAATCATGTGTTATGGAACGAACGAACAGATAACAAAGATAAACAAACGTTGAAAAAATAGTTGGAAAAAAGTGCAATATTGTTTTTATTTTTAAATTCTTCTTAGTCTTCTCCCATCGAGTTCAAACTTATTGTAGAACAATTGTTAGACTTTTATGAGTTTGTGTAAGCCTTAGTAGGCTAGGCTTCAGTCTACGTTAAAGCGAAATACCGGCCAGCTTTTGAAAACCCCGTGGTGGAAAACTGAATTCTTGCGTATGCGAATTAAAATTAGCTCATTTCACTAATTGGTTCATTGATAAGCCACATAATGCGTTTCAGAAAAAGACCGGTATTAGCTTTAACGAATGGAAGATAGCCAGCCAGAGACGAGATGTTGTTATAAGAAACGGTCATAGTTTCGTCAATCGTAAAAGAAAATAGGTAAAAGTGAAATGAAAAGTTTCACTGAACTCGGGGAACGAGTGAGTGACAGAATAAGAAAACTGCCAAAAAAAGGCTTATAAAGGGAAATGGGGAAAACTGATACTATTCGTTCAAGGTTGACAGGAAACTGGGAGTGCCGAGCGACTTGTTTTATAAAACCGAGTAATAATATATATTATCTTTGTTTTAACTATTAACATTAATTTTTTTTATACTTTATACAACCCATCAATCAAGCTTAATCATTCGAATCCCGAAAAAATAAAAGGATAAAAAAAAAAAAAAAAAAAAATTATAAAAATAACAGAAACTCTACGAATTTACACTCATGAAAATGACATGACACCCGTGCATCAACGGATAAAAAGGACATAGACATAATTCGGTTTCTAGTTTTTCTTCTTATTCTATACTATATGCATACAAGAAAAAATACGTAAAATTTAGAAAATCAATGGAGAACAACGATTATTTAAAGAGAAATACCGGCCGGTTTTTGAAACACATCAAGTGATCGAGTACACTAGCATTCTTATGCCGCTTATGCAAATGAGCATAAATTAGAATAAAAAACCGATCTAAATTCGAGTAAATTATCATGCTTTGAAAAACCGGCAGGGATTTCGCTTTAAAGTCGTCTCCTGTAGACAGGACACCGAAAAATATTTTCTAAAATGTAGCGGATGGCTAGTCACTGCTCTGAAGTGAAGCACGAGAACAAATATATCGTGTTCAGCAAATAAAGCACACATAATACGTACATCCAAGACTATATGCTAGACAGCGCATTTACAAAAGTTTGGCTTATATTCGAAATAATTAAAGAAGGGAAACAGTGATTTTGCTTCATCCTACCACCGTACATTCTCTTATTTTGAAGCCGGTAAATGGCGTTATTTATGCGTAAAAACCTGGATATAAGGGATAGTTCAAGAGCCAACCCGAAATCAACTGAACACCCGTCTGCATAGCGAAAGTAAATTCAGCATAAACGAAATCCACCGTTACTGTATAAATTTTCATGAAGAATTACACCATTTGGAGCCAAATATTTAAATTTAGTACCATATCGACTACGCGACTACATGATTATTAGAAAAACTCTGTGCAGTAATGCATTACATTATTTGGTGACAGAGACTAGCAAATACAGGATGCAAACGAGAAGTAAAACAGAAATGGTTCTTTTTTGAACTGCGTACGGCATGTCAAATTTGGCTAGAACTCAAAATGTTTCTATTACTTTTTATATATACCTAAGACATGCAAACTGGAATGCAATATACCGTAAGTATCTTGATGTAAACTATTGTAGTGCCTTCCAAGGAGGCTAATGAAAATAAAATGTTAAACTTTAAGCTTTGAAAGTTCCTCGTGAAAATGGTCTAAAGGAAAGTTGTCGTGGTCTAAAGGCTCAGGCCGCACGGTAGAAAGTTATTCCAATTTTTCTCGAGTAAACAAAAAGATTAGTCATGCAAATAACAACACGATGATTACTTCAAGGCGCGGGAGTCACTGGCAAATTCTCATAGTGGACCGCAGTCGGAGCATAGGATTTTTAAACCTATTTTGGTCAACTTGGGTCATATGGCGCATGCATTTGCCTAGAATACATAGTGCAGTTTCCAGCATTCAAAAACCACGTGCCATCCCGCTTTGAAAAAGTTTTCTTCGTAATAGAATCTACACTTTTGAAATGTTGGTATGACTTCTGCCGTCCACGGCTTCTGTGTACCTAGGATCTTATTTCGAGGCGAGGGGGCATTTCTGAATTGAAATGTAGAGAGAGAGAGGGAGGGAGAGGGAGGGAGAGAGGGAGAGGGAGGGTCACATAAGATTAGAGAAACAATACGAGTGAAGAGTGAGGGAGAAAAGAAGAAAAACATGTGGAAGCGCGAAGCAATAAGTCATCCGTTTATTAGTTTTATTCTTCTATAGCCATTTAAATAAATGACTTATTCCACTCGAGGTTCGAGATTCACACTAAACGTCGGTAGAACGGAAAAACGTAAATAGAATGTAAAAAAATTATATTCTAATACAATCATCATAGGAGTGACTTTAAAGGGAAAGGTAAGGTGTGCAGGTGGGCAGTGATATTAGCATAGTCAAGATCTCGTGTTTCAAAGTCCGAATACTAATTTCAAAAACAGACTTCAGCATCCCTTTGCAGTATTTTATGGGGCGTCTGTTGTGTGAGAAACCCATTTAGAGGGCAATGGGGCGCGTTTTTAACGGGTTAAGAGCACGGTGCTAATGTGCGAGAGGACGCGTGCTGTTCCAGTGCTATTTCAATGCATTCTACATTTTATGGGTGTTAGGAAATGTTCCTAACACCCACAGCCTAAGCCTAAGCCTAAGCCTAAGCCTAAGCCTAAGCCTAAGCCTAAGGAAGTATGAAAGAGAAAATGGAAAAGAAATGGGAATAAAAACACAACTGATATATTATTAGTCTGCAAAAATCGTAAATCGAAGGACGCGAGCCAATAACTATACATATATGTGCAGGATGTCGATGATCGCCAATACTGAAGATCAATCAAATGTTGTTCATTACAGCTCTCTTGCTCTCTCTCTCTCATTCTCGCTCTCTCTCTGTCTCTCTCTCTGTATCTCTCTCCGGTCTAAATTTCTCTTGGACAGCTGCCATCTCTACGTTTCAATAAACATTGTTTGGACTGGGTGTATAATATTGATTCCCGTTTGATTCAGAAGAAGGTTAAAAAACAATGCTTATTTTACATTTGTAAATGTGCTCCTTTACTACTGCATCAAAGTTTGTGACATTCCGCACATCCTAAGCTGAGTAGACGACGAGTTCCACATGAAAAATTGCTCGAATTAGAAGTTCGCTGACTAGACGCTATCAATGATCTTCTTGTATTATACTTGTGCAAAAGGCACAAATTGCTACATAGATTGTTTACCAACGATTCTTATAAAAATTCTCCGATAAAGAGGCTCCGGAGAATTTAAATATGCAAAAAGAGCTATAAATTTGCATAGAACAATGTGAATGCGTTGGCCTTCACAAACCACATGTCATACAACATACACCACGATCGAAGAGTTGAATAGATTCTAGTAGTTTTTGAAAATAACTACATAGTCATGAAGGATACGCCAGAAATCGGCAACTGCTCAATGATTTTACATTTAAAAGTTTCTTGAAACGTATAAACTAAGCGGTAGAAGAAAGTACGGTTTACTAATGGACAATTTCGCAGAGCAAATGGATCAAGTTCCTTTAAAAGCATGTTATGAACACTCTATAATGTCTAAAAACATAGTTATAAACATGTAAGTTGTAACTAAGGACTTATGTATAAAATGTAAAATGATGCTTTTTCATCAAAACTTCACTGTTTGCTGTGATCGGTTCTCGTTTCGTGTATTAGACAAGGCAGTCTTTTGTTTCGGAGGCAAACAATCTTGAAGCACGTCGTCTATAGGGAAGACCAGAGGGGAGGATTTATGGGAGGAGAAGAGAGATAGAGAGAGAGAGATAAATGAGAGAAAGAGACCAGTGAGAGAAGTAAGTAGAGAGCTGAGCTTCCCGGAAAAGAACCTCGAGAGCGCACTCACCGCACGACAATATGCAAATCTTTATGACTGTTCGTCACATCCTTTGGCAAGCGTCCCAATATTCCTCGGATTTGGAGTGATCAAAATATTGTTATAAACTGGACAAAATATTATTGCAAACTAGCGCGATACATGTCATGTTCGTAATAAATGTTGTTATTTTACGTATAGAAATCTATTTTTTTTATCAGGGGACAAAGTTCATAAATATATATAAGCAATTGGTTTATTCAAAACGCATTGTACAACAACAAATCATCGAACGTTATCCACGCGCATCGATAAAGATTGATTGAATCATCAGAAGCAGACTAAAGATTGGGAACTAGTCTGTTCAGGTCCGCAGCAGTGTTCAAGTCCTTTACACTGCCGGGAAGCGTGCGTAAGATATATTGCGCTTTACGCCGCTTTACATGAAATATTCTGTAACGGTATTACAAATGTACAAAGTAACATTGGATGAAATTTAGCAATGTAGCAATAAAAGTTCATACTCGTGTAAGCTGATCATCGAATCAATCAGAGTTTTGGACGAGAATTAACAGAGAGAGAGAGAGAGAGAGAGAGAGAGAGAGAGAGTAGGTGAGAAAAAGAGAAAGAGAGAGAGTGAGAGTGAGAGTGAGAGAGAGAGAGTGGGTGTGTGTGAAGCTATATAAAGAGGGTTTTGCTTCCACCATAAACCATAACACCCGATAGACGATAGAAACCAGTTTTATGTTGTAAGCTTTACGCACAACATACACACCGAACATGTTTGGAGTTTCTTTTTATAAAATGATCTAGTAGTAGATCAGTGTATGTTGTGTGCTTACTTTGATACAACTCTTTCAATGTAAACATATTTACACGAAGCATGTGCTGTGCACTCGTGCGAGGCGCTGGACACAGAGACGCGCGCCGCTGTGCAATTCAGTGGCGCACGGTGCGAACTATCCCTATAGCACGCTTACCCGTACCTTCAAGAGGGTGCGAAACATTGTGCTTTGCTTCCTAAATCTAACACATTTTTAATACTGTATGAGTAGTTATATATCCGTCCGTAGGTAGTACGATCTGTTAACTATGTGCTCCTGGCCTGCAAGCGTAGTAGTTATTTTCTAGCCAATAAAAATAACGACCGCGCGGGGAATGCTTGGAATTTGGAATTTGTTTTGTCACTATATCATTAAAATATGTTTTAGAAACAGGATTATATTCCGATAAATTATTGGTATATAACATAAACGTCTAAATCGTCTAAATGATAGACTTGAATATGGGCCAAAAGACCCTAAACTGTCAGTGCAGTAGGAATAACCTTACTAACAATGACTAACAATAAGAATTTTCAGAGGCTGGAAATACACAGAGAATATTACTTGAAATTATTAAAAACTACAGGAAACAAGGATATTTCTTTCCAAACGCAATGTTACATTGTGCAGGAAAGCATTTTTCTTCGCGTCGAATAATTTTCGCCAAGGTCATTTTTTTCTTTTTCTTGTCACGTTAGGGTTAGGCTGACATTAGGACTGGCAATTACGTGTCCTTTTGCCATTCAATGTGAAATTTCAATTAAACTGATCAGAGGGGTAATTTGGAGAAATAATATTTTCTGCAAAATATTCTCATACCATTTTAAAACACTTTTGAACATAGTAAAGCAGAAAAACTCCAAATTGACTCCATAATATCAAAAAATTGTAACCTATATGTATCAAAACTCATGACAAAACAAAGAGAAGAAAATAATCGAATTTGCAGTGTGTTACGAAACGAATACTGAACATCTTCATTTTATGTTTCGTGCAAAGTTCTTTGCGTTTCCGGCACACATTGGAAAAAATTTGCGTATAATACATAGAAATGCAGCTTTCCAGCATTCGTTTGAAAACCACTTGCCATACCGCTTTAAACATTTTCAAGTGGCTTTTTCGGCGGAGTCGTTTGTATATGTATTAGTCCAGACAAAAAAAAGACGAAAAACGTCTTTTCTGAAAATCCAGTCACACAACACACTTGAAATATTCATTTTATCCTTGACGACCCCGTTTTGGCAACATATTTTTATTTATTTTTGGAACTTCAGAAGGGATAATAGAGCTATATTTAAAACAATATCTTAGTCCTTCATATATAAGAAAAAAAGAAATAGTAAGAAATAGTAATCTCGCCCGTATTATCAGCTGTCACGTGTATATTTTTTTGTTCGATATATACCGGTCCTTCGATATTGAATACCCATATCAAATATGTGTTTTGAACTTTTGGTTTTATCGTGCAATTGCTTTACAATTGTTATTTTTGTTTCTACTTTGATCTCTTGTGATCTCGTTTATTGCAATTACGCTATAGCCTGCGGTGTTGTGCAATTACCTGAGAGTATTTATTGAATGTTTTTTTGGCGCCAAAAACTTGACGTAGCAGCAAGTTTTGGATAGGAAGGAGTCGAGACAAATACCACGATAGGGAAAGGTGACCCTGAAGGGGGCCCTTGCCCTGCTTTATGTTTTGATACTTTTGACTCTTGCTTTCATATTCTAAATCGCGACTCCGTTCTAAGCGCGCACTTAGTACTTACAATTTATCATATCACTTATTTTTAATTTGCATGTTTTTGTCTTATCTTAATAAACTATAAAAACACAATGCGCACTGTTTTCATTTGCGTCACACCAGGGATTTTCCCTGTACTTACTTTTACTCATTGTTACTTGTACTATTGCATTTCTGCTGTATTTAAACTGTACCTTATGCCGTATTGATGTTTATGCATGTACGTTGTTTATTGGAGCACATTAATCTTTTTGATTTAGGTCTGCAGTTATTGACTAAAGAAGTAGCTAGCGAAGGAATTGGAACCGGAACCTTGAGATCAGTCAAGATCATCTTAAGGTATTAATTTGTAATTTCAGCATTTTTGAGTTGGCGTTGGGAAACGGGTTTCTAGGGTGCTATGCCCCTGGTGAACTCCGAACCACGTACTAACTCCACATCCCTTTGGTGAGCCGAAAGCTCACCGAAGGTCGACACAAACATCTCCTTGGTGAGCCGAAAGCTCCCCAGGGATCGACACACACGACAGTGTAGTGAGCCGAAAGCCACTAGGACATCCAACTGGGGGCCGAACCGAACTTCCATGCCTACTTCGCTGAGGAAGAGCACGCAGACCTCGAGGCTAACCACCTCGAGATGCTCTCCCGGCACACAGATGACTCATTCTTGCGTATCAGAGAAGCGTGCCAATGCACACTCGTCTCTGTTACGTGAAAGCAAGCGTGATAAGTGTCTTAAGCTGGTACGAGGCTATTGCCTCCGAGTCCGGTGACATTATCATACTTGGCCCTTGTGGTGAGGTTGCGTAAGCAGCCTCGTACCTAAGGTGCACTCGGTCGAGATTGACTGGCTTTGGTTCACCCTTGAACCTTGGCCGGTTGATCCTGATCGTTGGGCCCTGAGGTGAGCATGGGGTGTTGCTTCGGCAGCTCCATGTTCTAACCACATAGGTAGAAGTCAAGGCTCCGGTTTAAAAAAAAAAAAAAATTTTTTTTTTTTTTTTAACTGCTTAGCCAAAGATAGAAACTCTTTGGAAGAAACCGAGCAGGGACATATTGAAAAACAGCTTTTAGTGTTGAAATTTTTCTATTATGCTAATGTTGTGTGAGAACGAATCCGAGTATTTCTGTGTACAAAGAATACGATGATGGATAACGGACTCAGGTAATAGAATTAGGGATGTCTAGGCAAAACCGTATGGTTGTGTGCGTTGCAGTAACTAATCTATTGTTTTAGCAGCTTAGCTTAAGAGAATCAAGATTTACCTAATATGCTGTTCATTTCAATTATCTTCACTTCCTTAAGAATGTCGACTGGAAACGCAGGCGGTACCGTCGAAGACCAGATGAGCTCCGTATCGCTGAAAGACGTTAACAATGTCGGAAGAAGCGGAAGTGGAGACGTTGAAGATCTGAATGGTGGACCGAAAGTTCACGAGACCCCGCAACAGGTTGGTGTTCAAGTTGCAACCGAAATTAAGAGAGCCAAGGAGAGATTTGGCAAAGCTCTTGACGACTTGATTAACCTGGGAGACCATGTTTTGGCTGTTTGCTTTAAGAATGAACCTCGTTTGCGCGACAGACCCGCCGCAAACATTAGCAATAAAGTCGAAGAAATGGTCAAAGAGCTTAGGGAATCCTGGCTCATGGTGCAGACACAAACCAGTGGTTACGAAACACTGCCTTGGGCGCACGCGGTTAACATGCTTCTGAAATGTGAGCAGCACGGAATATTTGACATGCCGTCATTATCTAGTCACCTGGACGAATATGAAAATCTGACTAGTATTACTGACGGAATACGAGCGCAACTGTGCGTTCCTACCAATCAAATTCACCGTGAAATAACTGGATTAATGCAGAGAAATGAATTGCTGCTAGATGTTTGTCATTTGAAAAGGTGCTCAGCAGAAAACTTATTGAAGGTATTGCAGCCCCCGGATGTTGCAAACGCCTCCACGGAAACGAGAAACGTGCTGATCGACGATAACGCGGATGACATTGACCGGGAGATTCAGCAAGCCATGGGTGAGGATAATGACTATAATCCTCTGAATGAAACTGTTGGTGGTGTTTACGGAAATAGTACTTTGGACTTTCAGACTCCATCGGCACCACCAAGCCACCCGAACACATGGACACCGAGGAGGCGCCCGACAGAGAGCAACCCACCACGGGAGGATCATCGGATGACTCCACCACAAATGATGCCACGGACAGGTGAGTTGTTCTCTGATATCGAAATAATGAGAGCCAGTCCTGAGCGTGCGAATGATAATGTGGGTCAAGGTGTGAATCGTGAAATGTGGTCTAATATGATGTCTGTCCTTCCACCGATTGTGAAATTCTCGAATAAAGACACAGAAAACTTTGACGAATTCATCAGCTCCATTCGTCTCCGATTCTTCCCAGGGTGTCCAGCGGCCTTTCAAGTTGCGCTGCTCCAAGCTCATCTGCGGGAAGACGCGAGAAACATCTTTGACGGCATCTCTCCAGAAATTAAACAGAGGGGTTTTGAGGCTGTTGTGACTGAATTTAAGCAACACTTTCGGGGTTCGGTGACTATGAAAAAATCTGTACACCAGAGAGAACTATTGAGCTTCCGTAAGAAGCCAGGGCAGACTATCTTGAACTTCTGCAAAGAGATTGAAATTCTCGGGCGCAAAGCGTTTCCACAGGAGGTAGAGTCAGAAATTCGCAATAATCAGCTGTGTTCGACCTTGTTGAATAATCTTCGTGATCGTAGAGAGTTCAGTTGCTACCTAGATGCTTCAGTAGCTGATAATGGAGAACTAGCCGCGAACTACCTGAAGGTTAAGGAGCTTGCCTTGCGTCATGAATCCTACGACGAAACTCGCACTACGAGACCAGACTCGCACAGAGGGAACAACGTTCGTCACGAAAATTTTCGCCAGGGCCCAAACAACTTTCAGAGAAGAGGAAACGGCAGCTTCAGGGGAAAGAATCGCTACGACAGCAGACAACCAGTCCTGACCGGAGGAAATGCGGCACAGATACCTCACGCTGGGAACCGAGGGGCTAGCCGTTCTACACAGCAACCCGATAGGCGGAACGATACTAAAGAACCCAAGTGCTACCTGTGCAACAAAGGGGGTCACTTCAAGGACCAGTGCCCACGACGCAGAAATGAAGAACTGTGTCATACTGAAGTAAAACAGTCCACAGTGTCCTGGTTGCCTGATTCTGCGCTGCAAAAGGAAAGCGGTGACAGCAAACCCTTTGATCACAAGCATCATGTACTTGAACTCATGATGGAAGAGTCGACATGTGATGAAACCACCCGAGTGAGTGAAACTCAAGGTGCACAGTCGGACTCAGAGTACCCCAGGGTGAGTGAAGCCCGTGGAGGATACTCAGATCATACCCGAACAAGCGAAGTTCGTGGTGAAGGAACAGAAATTGTTCAGTATGGTAGCAGCGACAGACGTGAAGCTGTGCCATGGAAAGACTACTGCGAATCGACGGATGAGCAGCTAGCAAATGGAACTACGATAGTTCAGGAAGGGTGCGTGCGAGGAGAAACCTTCACCACACCTCAAATTTTTCCGGAGAAGATGGCAGCCGTGGCACGTTGCATCGAGGAACCGAAGAACGAATCCAAAGTGAGTTTGCCAGCTCATGGAGTGGAACGTTGGATGCAGGGTGACAGGGAATCTGTACTCTACGAATTGCATCCTATTGTGCTACAGCACGAAGAAGACCCGTTCAGGGCAGAGCAACTGAAATTGCGCGGACGCGTTGCGTTTCTCGAAACGGATATTGTAATTGACTCGGGTGCTTGTATTTCTGTGGTCTCCAGCGGATTCTTGCGGTTAGCCCATGACGACAAGTCGATCGCCGAAAAGATGGTGGAAGAAGAAGTCAGCTACACCGAGGGGACCCCTGACCAGTATGGAGTACTTGATGCATCTCGAAACTTGTTGAATCTCGTGGCTCGATGCTATCTACCGGTACAGATTGCTGATGGTGCGCGAGTACGAATCGGATTTCATGTGGTCCGACGTGACGAACCCACAGTACTGATCGGGATGAATGCGCTCAAGAAGTCTGGCATTTATTTTTTCTAAATTGCCCGGACGAAGGAGCCGGGCTCGAAGTACAGCAGTCAACTACGATACCACCAGGAACATCGAAAATTGTCCCCGTCAAAGGTCTGAAGAGCAACACAGTTTACTTTTTAGAACAGCAGGACTTGGTTGAAACACCAACTCTACTGAGAACCGACTCAGACGGAATCGCTCAATGGCGGGTGGACAATTTTAATGTCGATACGTACGATGCAGTACATATCGAACAAGGACTGATACTGAGTGTATCAGACGAATTTGAGACGGTAGAATGGAATGAAGTATCTGAACTGATACCCGAATCACGGATTTCGGAAAAGTGTGAAGAACTATTGGACTTGAAAGTTCCACCGGAAGTCCCCGGGAAAAGCAGAATCAAACTAATCCTGCAAGAGCTGTACAGCAATGGAATGCGGAACGCGAAAGAAGTGGATTTGCTAATCCGAAGATTTAGTGATGTGTTTGCACTGAATGACACCGAACTGGGACGTGCAAAAGGCTTCGCTCACAGAATCGAAACTGGATCGGCGAAACCTATTCGACAACGTCCGAGACCTGTGCCACTGCCAATGCAGGAACAAGTGAAAGAGTTGCTTCAAAGAATGAAGGAACAAGGGATCGTGCGAAACAGCAAAAGTCCATGGGCATCGCCGTGTGTGCTAGTGAGGAAGAAAGACGGATCGATTCGCCTCTGTGTTGACTTCCGTAAAGTAAACGAAGTTATGCGACATGACGCTCATCCACTGCCGCATATGGACATCACCATCCAAAGTCTTCACGGCTTCAAGTTTTTCAGTACCTTTGATCTGGTATCTGGCTTTTGGCAAATGCCAATGGACCCAGCCAGTCAACACAAGACCGCATTCACGATCATGAATGAGCTGCTAGAGTTCTCGGTTATGCCTTACGGTCTAGCAAACGCTCCAGCTTCCTTTCAACGAATGATGCAGCTAGTATTGCAAGATATACTTGGACAGAAAATCTTCGTGTATATTGACGATCTAGTTGTGGCGTCTAGTACGTGGGAAGACCATGTCGAACAGCTTGAACTCGTCTTTGAACGCCTACGTAAGTATGGACTTCGCCTGAAAGCCTCCAAGTGTCATATCGGTCTGAAAGAGGTGCGATTTCTAGGACACGTTATTGGAGAGGAAGGAGTTCGGGTCGACGAAGAGAAAATAGACAAGATCAAGCTTTGTCCGAAACCAGCATCGATCAGCGAACTGCGCACCTTCTTAGGAATGTGCTCGTACTACAGGAAGTTTGTAAATGGATTTTCAAAGATCGCTAACCCACTCTACACACTGACCAGTTCCACTGCGAAATGGGAATGGGGAGACGCACAAGAACGTGCTTTTAACATCCTGAAGAATTCCTTGTGTACCACACCAATCCTGGCTCAGCCTGATGTACAAGCCGCAAGAAATGGATCGCGACCATTTTGCGTGTACACAGACGCATCGAAACAAGGGATAGGAGGGGTTCTTTGCCAGGAAGATCTGACAGGCCAAATGCACCCGATATACTTCATGAGCAAGAAGCTGAACCCTGCGCAGTCCCGGTATCATCCGACAGACTTGGAAGCATACGCGATCAAGGAAGCTCTTGGGAAATTCCGACCGTACACGTATGGTACCCAGATATTGGTAAGGACAGATCATCAAGCATTAGTCGCATTGTTGAAACGCTCGAACCTATCAGAAAGAACGTTGAGATGGGCCCTGGAGCTGCAGGATGAAAATATTGTGATCGAATATGTGAAAGGAAAGGCTAACGGTGTTGCTGACGCACTTTCCAGAGGTCCTATTGCGCTTGGAAAAGCAGATGAGGCGTCACCAGATGAACGATTGGACCGAATCATTAACGAACTAAACGAACTAACGATGAATGACGTCGTAGACGATTGGCAGAAAGCCCTAGAAGGCGACGCTGGATACCAGGAACTGAAACAGAAGGTGAAAGAAGACCGACTGAACGAGGAATGCTCGTTAGAGAAAGACACAAAGCTCCAAGTCAAGGACTTTGTCTTTAACGAAGGGAAACTGTATTACATTGACATTGATGGTTACCTCAAGAGATGGACACCGCAGAGGTATCGACTTGATGTGTGGAAAACAGCGCACGAATCTGAAATTGGAGGTCACAGTAGCGCGGACGTTAGCTTGAAGAAAGTATCTCAAGAGCTATACTGGCCGGAAATGAAGAAAGATTTCCAGATGTGGTACCGCCAGTGTGTGAAATGCTTGGTGGGAAATGTGAAAACCCACTTCGTTCCGCCACTGAACCCCAGAATCACATCATCTGCGTTTGACACCGTCGCTGTCGACCTCATTGACTTCGGTACACCTACTGAGAGAGGAAACCGATACTTACTAACTATGATTGACTATTTTACCAAGTTTGCGTACGCAGAACCGTTAGCAACGAAACAGGCTAACGTTGTCGCAGCGGCAATAGTGAACCATCTTCTCCGAGAATGCCGAGTACCGCAGGAACTGATGTCCGATCAGGGTACTGAATTCATGAACAGTGTCCTTGATACGGCCTGTGAGCATCTTAAGATCAATCGATCTTACACCAAAGGATACTCGAAAAGAGAGAATGGATTGGTGGAAAGATTCAATCGCACTATTGAACAAATCTTGAAGAAGATTGTTGCAGTGCCCACTGAATGGGATAATATGGTCCCTTATGCGCTTTTTGCATACAACACGTCACATCACTCAGCTACTGGTGATAGTCCGGCATTCTTGAACTATGGCCGAGATCCCAAAATGCCTTTCAATGGTATGTCTCGGAACTACGTTTCGATTAACTTGATCGACGTACAAGACTACAGAACAGAATTACTAGCTGGACTGCAAATCGCACACGAAACTACGGCGGAAAACCTGAAGCGCACTGCCGACCAAATGAAAAAGGAGTTCGATGGACGACGGAGTAAACAAGGAAAACCATTCTGCGTGGTGATAGGGTGGTATTATTTGAACCAGCTGACAAAGCAAATCCGAAAACCCCAAGGTATGTATTCCTTTTTCTGGTCCTTATCGAATTACGGAGCTCAGTAAAACATCCGCTACTCTGAAAGATCTTCGTGATGACACAAGACTATGTGTCACCGTTCAATTGGAACAGCTCAGGTTAGTCCCTGCAGGAATGAAAGAGTTTTCATTGAGTGTGACAACGGGAAGAAAAGGGAAAGTAATGAAAGTTGCTACGAAAAAGCCGGCTCAGATCTTGCCTGTTCGACGTAGTGAAAGATTGAAAAATAAAGTACAATCCCTTGTTTTCAGGTCGGCGAAACCGATCCTGGGGATGGACGAACCATTCGATCATCCCGTGAGATATGAAGACGTGGCACGATTTGAAGGAAAGCTCGATACCTTACCCGAAACGCTGAGTGTTGAAGCGACCACATTGAGAGAACTGTCTGGTTTATGTGAAGCTAGGCGAGCCAGCGCCCAGTTGAATGAACTGCTAATTGCAATGCAGCAGCCCTCGAGTGCCGAAAGCCTCCACATGGCTGTGAAGATACGATCATCGGTCGGAGACAAGAAATCCGTAAATCTGCTCATGTACATTTTGGGAGGAAAGTGTGTTCCCAATGCCACGGAGGACGACGAAAAATTATTCCAACAACTACGCGAAATCGCGTCGAATGTACGGCCGAAAGCCTGCCCACCGAGGGATGACTGGAACGCTGGTGAATCCCGAAAGGATTCTGAA